>BPLR01000661.1:0-118799 GCA_021605095.1 Caerostris extrusa
TTGTTCTAAATGTTACTGTTATTTTGCGAGTTTCTTCTCTTCTGTATTTTCGAGTATTTCTTTTTCTTCTAAGCGCCGGTGGGTTTAGTGTTCCACTTATGCATGTCAATAACAATCCACTGATGTACAATAAAAGGGAGACCCTTTAGGGATAGCTGCGTTAAATTTAATATCATATAGGAAAAACCCAGAAAATTCCCACCCGGCAGCCCGACTGATCGATTAGAGATACTCTTTACACACGTTGTCCCAAACGCTGTTGAGCCTCTCCTTGTTTCTGACAACAGAGACGACAAAGGACGCCAGCAGCGAATTCGAACCTTAGCTGCCCTGCATTGCAGTTAAAGTACAATACCACAGGATCACATATCTGACTCTCAAGTGTATTTGGTTTTATATCTAGAATTAAGCATGAACATATTTACTTATTTTTAACTGATGATTGAATTTTGACGAGATGAAACTTCTGTAAGTTCATAATGAGGGAATTCGTCGGCCTATTTTTGTATTAAATAAATCTTAGCAATTTAAAAATAGACATTTAAGAAAGACCCTAAAATAAATAAATTTCTGCGTATAACATATATCTTTGCTTGAAACTTGTGGGAACAAAACTGTATTACTAAGTAAAAATTAGCAGCGGCTAAATCAGATGGATTCAAAAGAGGGTGTCATCATAGGGAAGGAAATGACATTTTGAGAGAAATTTTAATTGCAATAAAATATTTTCCAATTTTTTTAATCATTAAAATTTTAAATGATATGATATTAAAACGAAAACACTGAAAGATTTCCACTATTATTATACTTTATTCTTTCAAATAAGCTTTGTGCAAAATATATACTATGATTAGTACCCTTAACAAATAATCATTCGTCCGTTAACCAGATGTTTATCATTCTACACTCCGTAGTAGAACAATGGAAATATTTTTAAACATACATTCAAACAATATATTATTAGTGGAAATCCTTTTTGTCCTTCTTAATAAGGCGCCCTTCCTTATTTGCACGGATATATAGACAGACGCTGCTTTGCTCATATGATGAAATTTATCATATGATGAAATATGTACGTATATGTATTATATATATATTTCCTTCATGTAATACGTATCTGATGTAATATAATATAATATTTCCATTTATTTTATTTCTTTTTGTTACATAACAATGGGATATTATATATACAACCAAACAGCACGCCGGTAGACGATGGCTTAGAGTATTGTCTCCCAATAAGGGCTTTAGCTTCTACTTTTTTGCATGGTAACATATAAAACCAGAGAATCTCTCACCAAGGCAGCTTAGCTGACAAATTGAGATAGCACTTACAGGTGCTATGACAATCACCAATTAGATCTTCTTGTTTCAAAAAGCAGTGACTGCAAGGGATATCCCAGTGGATTTGAACTTCAACTTTCCTGCACACTATGCGTTAATTCTGAAATTCACAGCAACTGTAAAATAAGTGCACGAGGTGCAAGTAACACGTGCAAGTAGTGAATACAGTAGAATAAGTATTCTTTTCACAAAGAAAAATTTTCTTGATATGTTTTTCGGAAGTAGAAGATACTGAAGGAAAAGGTTTAATTTTTCTCGAACGAGTGGCATTTGTATTAAACACACACACGTAATTTTTTTTTTAAAGTTATGTTGCTGATAGAGAATTTAAAAAACAATTTAGTCCGAAACAGTGGTAATATAGCTATGACTGCCTAAAAACTTTTTTTCTTAACAATTTAAATTTATTTTTTATAATATAAATCTAATTTTTATTATAGTTATAAGGTTGCTCATAACGTTTTTAATTAAGATTTTCCAATGCAAAAAAAATAATGTTCGTGGCAATATGCAATATGTTATTTTTATAAAGAAACTGATGACTCATATTTCATAAAGATTGTTCTCACCAAGAAAAATTGAACATTTAAAATATATATACACTCAAGCGCCAAAACATTATTGACCACCTTTCAATAACGAGTTGGCCACCTTTGGTGCGCAACACAGCTTCAACCCGTCTTGGCATGGATGCCACAAGTCCTTGGTGATGGCGGAGACAGATTGTACCAGATGTTTTAAGCAACGGTCACGCAAAAGATATTAGAATTGGTGGTCTTGTACCAGAACATCCCAAATGTGTTCTTCGGATTGAGATCCGGTGAGTTGGGGACAGGACATTAACTGGAATTCAGCATCATGTTCCTGGAACCACTCCAACACAATTTTTAGCCTTGTGACAAGGGGCCGTGATTCATTCCAGCTGGAAAAACAGAGGCCATGTAAAAAAGGGTGCAACAGGTCCGCAATGATATTCAGATACCCTGTGGCATTCTTGGTCTGCTATACCACAACCACGGGTGGACGTCCCCCAAAAGCAATACCGCCACCACCGGCCTGTGTATGACCTACTGTACGAACAACTGTTCGCCCCAGACACGGCCGCGGCGTGATGAATGACAAACCGTGATTCATCTGACCAGGCGACTCTCTCCCACTGATCCATGGACCGTCACGATGTTCCCAGGGCTGGCAAACGCGGCAGGCGATGACGCTTAGTGGGACGGTGGGGCGTTTGCTGCTATAGCCCCATATCCAACAGTGTCCGCTGAACAGTGTGCTCCAATACTATTCTACTTGGCCCTGCATTGTATTGGGCTGTCAGCTGAGCCACTGTCTGGCTCAGTTTTTTTTTGCTTTCACCATGCGAGACATTCTCGACGACCTTTTTCTTTGATAGCGTGTGGACGTCCAACACCATGTCGTCTACTGCTGGTTTCACCGTCATTCATCCACTTTGTTTAAAGTACCAAGCAACTGTAGATCGCGAACAACCCACGAGTCGTGCAGTTTCGGAAATACTTGTTCGAGCCTTCGAGCCATTACAATCTGCCCTCTATCAAGTCGCTTAGATCCACAGCCTTTCCCATCACACACAGAAGTAAGTGAAAGAATGATTCTTCAGACTCTCCAGCAGCGATTAAATACCACTTCCACCTGATCCCGTGCCTTCCACGTCGTCCAGGCGAGTTCATTGCAAAATGTAGGGGTGGTCATAATGTTTTGGCTCTTGAGGTGTATATATAAATTCCTATTTAATTTTCTCAGCATGGATTGGGATTAAACCAAAATCTGTTATTTTACAATAATTTGAATGGCAAAAAATGATTGTGAATCACATTTCAAATTGATTAATCGTAAATTATTAACCGTCTATTACCCAATATTCTAAAACAATTATTGTTGATTTAAATAAAATAAATTTGTCTACAAGTAATATTATGACACATTTTCATGCCCAGTTATCAAATAAAACTGGGTGAAAGCAGTTATTTTCAAATAGTTTGGAATGAAGAATATCTCCTTTCTGAAAGCAATAAGACATTCCTGAAGTTAATTATTTATCTTACTAGCTATTTCATTAATATTTTCCCATAAACTCCGTTGTTATATTTGACCTGTATTGAAGAATATTTGGGTATTGTATGCAAAAATTATGTATTTGGATATTGTATGTTCCACCAAACAACAACAGGTGATATGAGACATTTTCATCAAATTCATTCATTCTTCAAAATAATGATTACAAAAGTATCCCACTAGTGGGTATCAAACTCGGACAAACTGGTTGATAGAAAGGCACTTCCCAATCCTCTTTTGAAATTTTCTTTTTAACTCTTTATTTATTATTGAATTATTGTTTAATATACATAAAAAACAACTTTAAATAAATTGGTGTAAGTATAAAATTCATAATTATATTTGAAATAATTTAAAATTTAATAATTAAACCTGTTCTTAGTTAATAACAATATTTATATTTTAAGCACTGCACATAAAACTGATATCTTAATAAGGATATGAATAGCGGCGTAAAAAACGAAAGAAAAAAATTACTCAAATGGAATTTGTTTTGGGAAGCCGAATTTTTCTCATCACTAAACAAATGTATTTAATCAGTAAAAACAGTTGTTTTGTTTAAAGACTGTTTTACTATTCTTCGATAATTAAAACTGTAACTTTTCAATTCATACATGGATAGCGTGAAACAGAGTTATATTATTGAATGACTTTATTAAAAATTCATGTTTTACACTACACAAAAATATTTTATTAACATGCGTAATATATTATAATTTATAATATAAGCAATTTGTACATAAAACCTATGAAGGTTAAGGATTTTTGTAAAATATTTCATTTCTTAACTAGCATTTAAAAAAGATAGCATGAAATTGAAATTTTACAGCAAATATGAAAGCCAATTTCCTTCGTTTATGTTATATACTATAATAAAAAAGCCTATATGTACATACTATAATAAAAAATATTTTAAGAGTTAACTAGCAAAATTGTAAAAATTTACATCAATAATTCACAGATAGATTTTTAAATTTATTACTTAACTTTGAAAAATTATCAAATATTGATATACAAAACTAATATTTAAGGTAAAAAGATATATAGGAGTGTTAAAAATTAACAAACCGTAGACGGTATATTTTTAATTATTTAAACCATTTTTACTATAAGGGAAGTCATCTCCCTAAATTCTTTAACATAGTCGAAGCATTTTAAATTTATTGAATAATGTAAAAGTTAAATTAAAATTTAAATATTAAAATTCATTTGATCATATTTTGACAAAAAAAATTAAATCCTTTAGTTATGATTAATTTCAAAAGATATCCTTATAATTAATGAGAAACTATTTGTTTCCTCAAAAAAGTTAATCAAGGTTATTCAAGATTTACTACAATTAGTCTTTTAAAATATTTTAATAATACTGCTATGTCAAAAAAGTAAGACCAATTTTCAATTTAAAATTCCGGAGCTTATGGATTTTCAATTTTTTTTTTTCTTTTGGGAGTTACTGGTACTATCCTTGACATCTGTGAGAAATTTGAGGTCAAAATATTCATTAGTGTTTGAGTTACGCTTGACTTTGTGAGACGCTAAAACTGATTCCCGGCGATTTTTGAAATGTCTGAATTAATTGAGCAAAGAACTTGCATTCAATTTTGTTTGCGGAAACGTATAGAATGTTGCAGAAGGCATACGGTGAGCATTCCTATATCGGCAAGAAATGTTTAGAAGTGGTATAAACAGTTCAAAGAAGGCAGAGAACGTGTTGAAGACCAAGAGCCCTCTGGTTGATCATCAACCTCAACCGACGAAGCTCACATCCAAAAAATTATAGATTTGGTGCTTGCAAACAGCCGATTTACAATTAGAGACCTTGCTGATGACGTTGGAATTTTCAAAAGGATCGGTCCATTCCATTTTGGGCCTCTAATGCGTCAAATCTCGATTGGTACCGAAAACACTCAATGCGCCATCTCACACTGCATTGATTCTTCGTGACTTTTTCGCCAAAAAATGAAATCCATATCGTTCCACAATCCCCGTTTTTCACACCGTGCGACTTCTGGCTATTTTCTAAACTCAAAAGACCACTCCAGGAAACCGTTTTGAGTCGACTGAAGAGATTCAACCTGAATTGCCGCTCCCTTTGAAGGCCATCTCGGCCGATGACTTTTAGCATGCATTGAGGATTGGAAAAGAAGTTGGCATAAGTGCATTGTGTCCGGGGATTACTTTGAAAACGATGAAATAAATTTGGAAGAATAAAAAGAGTTTTTGAAAAAATTAATAAATAATTGGTCTTAGTTTTTATTTTAAACATTATATATTGAAGGTATAATAATATCTTCAGGATATAAAGGTTAAAATATTCTTATTGAATATCTTTTTTAGGGCATACCGGAAAACTACCATCATTGTCTGCCCAACTACGGCGTAGCAGTAGCACCTGTCACTCGATCATTTTTAAGCGGTCCCTAGTCCAGTAAGGATGACGGATATTGATGTGCGCTCACACATCAATATCCGTTGTGTAACATTTATGCTCTAAGCTTGAACTATTTTTTTTTTTCTTTCCATACTGTACTAACTGTTTGATGTTTTGAGCAATACAATTGATTTTTACATGATTTTCAGAACAAATATATGCATGAAGTGTGTGAGAATATTTAGTGGAAAATCATCTCATTTAAATTGTTTTTCTAATAAATTTTCCTGTAAATATTTATGCGTCAATAAGGATAACGTTATTATAAAAAGTTCACTTTTGTTATGTATTTTTTTATATAGCTGCACAAAAAAAAAAAAAAAAAAAAAAAAAAAAAAAACCCTGATCTGAGGTGATATTTCACCCATGATACCACTAAGTATATATATATATATTAATTTCTTCGTGTAGATTTAAATTGCTGTTAAGTACAGTAGTTATAATTTTTTTTTCTAGTAAGCCAATTAAAAGCTGAGAGGTAAGAAAATAATTATTTTAGAATTGTTTTTTATCCATTTTTATTTTTTATTTATTGTGCCTTGAAGATAATTTTTAATTTAGAGTTCCTAAAAATAGAAGAAATGGAAAAATTATGCTCAAAACAGATAATTTTAGCTATTATATGAGGACAATATAAGTGATAATGAAGAAGACAATGTAGAAGACGTTGATGTGGTGAATGATTGTGTAGACTTAAATGATAACGACATGAGAGACAGTGATGCAATTTTAATTGATGCAGAAATGCATATCGCCCGCTCTAGTAATCGTAAAAGAGTTCGTGCAATAATTTTCAGTTCAGATGAGGATAAGTTTCCTCAAATAATCCCATTTCGTAGAAATAAAACTAAATTAACTAATAATATGGCTCAATGAACAGCCTGATACCTTTGTCTCTCATACCGAATTTGCCATATAATCTGAGGAAAATAATGTTAGAAATATATGACAAAAAGATTGAGGAAACAACGCCAATACCACCATCCACATCTAAACAAAGGAATACGTAGTATATTCATAAGGAAAAGGATAGAAAATATACTATAAGATGTACAATACGTGCCAACTTCATTTGTAAAAGGTAAGGCAATAATATTTGCAATAACAGTAAAATTAAATTTTATAAATTTCATAAAATGCGTAATTCTTATAATATAATTCTATTCTGATCTTATTCTAATTCTATTTACATGTCTTTATTAAATTTATAAAATAAAATCCATTTAATGGGATGAAATGACACCCATGATAACGTTAATGTTATTTTTTAGATGATACCTTTTTGGGGTTAATACAACTAAAATATGTCTAAATTCTATTAAAAATAGTGAACATACTTTCTCTGATTCTATTAGTATTGGCACAACACTCATAAATTAAATTACAATTAATAGTTCAGAAATTGCTGTTTTTATAATGAAATAACACGGAATTTTTGGAATGTTCTATTTCCAATGTTCTATTAGGGTTCTAAGAAAAATTTCATACTTAACGTAATTAATTTGACAAACTCACATGACAAATATTTATGATTACAAATAACAATTTAAAAGTAAAAGGGAAAAAAAATAAAATGCAAGTGCCCAATATAAAAAAAAAAAGAAGTTATATTTTTGTGGTTAGATTTTTTGAAATAAAAATTATAATTTTAAAGCAATCATAATATTAATCAAAATAATTTTTAATCATAATAAATCACAGAAATTCAGATTTATAGTTTATATAAATTTCATAAATAATATACGTCTAGTTGAACATTAAAAATGAAATTTCTTATCTATCCCACATTTAAATTTTATGTACATATAAAAATCAATTTAAAAGACATTCCCTGAAACCACGAAAAAAAAAGCTCAAGAAATTATGATAATGCTGAAAAATAGCAAGAATCCCAATGAAAAAAAAAAAGTAAAATTGTAATTGAAGTCGTGAATTAAAAAAAAGATCTATAGCACTTTTTTCTGTTACATTTAATATATTTTTTTTTCATTTTCTTTCAGAAGAAGTCCAATATCTGTATATTGATCGACCACTCCCAAACTTTTTATTTAAAAAAGAAAAGGGACGAAGAAAATTTATCGGAAGTCTTAAAATTTCTCTTTACTGTTTTTATCATTTAAAAATGCTCCTCTACATTTAAAGAAATTCTTTCAGACATGTTAGAATTGATGGAAGCTGTAGAGGATTCTACAATACCTCAGGTACCTTATATTTGATTTTCATTTTGCATATAAAGCAGAAATAGAATAGTGTCCTTTTCAGAAAAATTCCAAAAAAGAAAATCGTATGACATTGCTTCACATTTAGAGCAAACCAGGAAAACCTCTTTCATCAAAAATTGGAAAAGCTGTTGCTGAAATACCTATCAGTATATAATTTTTTAGCTAAAGTATTTAATATTTAAATTCTCTTCATTAAACAACAAACTGTTTCCAAAATTAGTAGTTAATTTCGAAATAAAAAAAATCGCTTCGAATAATCGGCAAAAACTCGCAATAAAAAATCCTTTTCTACATTTAAAGAAATTCTTTCAGATGTATTAGAATTGATGGAAGCTGTAGAAAATTGTTCTTTACTTCAGGTACCATATATTTGATTTTCATTTTGCATGTAAGAAAGGAATAGAAGTCTCTTTATCGAGGATAATTGCAAAATAAAATCGTAAGGCATTGTTTCACATGTAAGAGTAAACCAGGAAAACATCTCTCATCAAACAATGAAAAAGTTGCTGTTGAAATACCTATCAGTATATTTTTTTATCTAAGAGTATTTAATACTTAAATTCTCTCCATTAAACAACAAATTGTTTCCAAAATTAATAGTTAATTTTTGAAATAAAAAAAAAATCAACACTTTAGTTTTAGGCAATCAGTTAATCAATCAAATCATTAGGCGAAAAAACCTAAGAGGAATTCTAAAATAGAGATTTAAATGGAATATAAAATATTTCTATTTGTTTGAAATACTTCACGTATTAAACAAACGTTAGTCTCTTTCTTAAAAACAGTGACTTCCATGGAGGCCACCAACGGATATGAACCTGGGGCCTTCTGAACACCGTCTGCGCAGTTGAACACAAGTCAAGTGTGAGTTCATATCAATGATAATAATATAAAAATTAATTATTTACATTATTAATAATGTATAATGTATATCACTATAAGTAAAATAAAAATTTAAATTAATGTCACAGAATAAAATGCAAATTTATAAGCCTAAGAAAGAAGGTAAACATTTTTAGGCAATATTCGGTGCCCTACAATAGCTGAAAGGTGAAAAACAACGAAAATGAATAATTAAGACGTTAAAACCCTTTTTAATACATATATTAAAATTTTTTAACTCATTTTTTCCTATATGTGTCAAATGTATTCCACGTAGCAAGGCGTAATTAAAAGTGCTAACAATATAACACGATACAAATCATTACTAATATAATGAATTATTTATAATATAACACGATACGGTAATATAACTGGATACAAATCGTTAATAATATAATTAATGATTTGATAATATAACTCGGTATGATAATATAACTTGATACAAATCATTTGACGCATTTATAAAGTCTGACAAAAAAATATTATATATGCGCTGGCCGTTTTAAATGAATGCTTTAAAAGGTGAAATAAAAATTAATCTCCTACCTTGCGTCAATGTTTTCTGCAGAAAATAATAAAACAGTCTACCATCTTTATACGTTTAACTAGCATAGAAACATTTTTAAGAAATATTCTGATGTATACAATATATGGGTATAAAAATCAATAAAAATGAATAATTAAGATATTAAAACTTTTAAATCCACATGTTTAAACAGCTTTCTTTTTTTTTAACTCATTTTCTCACATATATTTAAACTTATTTAACTTATGTAAGGAGTAATCACAAGTGCTAATCGTATAGTTTGATAAAAAAAAAAATCTCGTATTTCTTAAGTCTAAAAAACCAAATTCGTATAAATATCACAATATTTTCTAAAAAAAAAAATAAGGAAAATGCCTGACATATTTATAGTTTGTTAAGGCTAATTAAGAGTTCAAACAAGTCTCTACTCTTGAAAATATGGTTACGTATAAGCAACAAAGGATAATTCAAAACAATAAATGTTTCCAAAATATTTTAAGGGTGAAAAAAAAAACTTACAATTTCAGACTAAAGCAACGCGCAATTATCCTAAATATTTTCAAATCCTCTTCCTATAATTTTGAAAGAAATCTCAGCTGCAACAAATATTCTAAATAAGGCTCATTTGTATGCTGGAGCTTAAACTACTAAACATGCAAATTAGTTATAAACACACGGATCACTTTTTCTGTGGTTAACTTACATTTTTGCATTAAATAACCTGCTGAAATAAAAGTTTTATTTAAATGCAGCTGCAAATATTATTCGGGGAAAAATAATAGATTGGCCACTTTAAAAAATATGTTTTGATACTTTTTCTGGAGAAGTGTTTGAACTCAAGAATGTTAATTCTTAAACAGTATGAGGATGGTTTCGAATTAAACATTTATTTTAAAAAAAGTACAAGTATGGATTCATATATTCTAGGGTAATATGGATTTATACTAATTCACAGTACATGCCAAATCTCAAACAGACATTTTAGAATATTTCCTTCTTTGAAGGCAGTGTCTGAATACTGAATATATGCTAAGTATATATACTAAATATATACTAATTCTAAATATAGTTAACTATTATATGAAACAAAAGTGAGAATTAAAATTTATAGATGTTGTAAAGTTAAACTATAACTAATGATTGAAAATATTGAGTAGTGACAGCGCTTTATTAATAATTAATGTGTGATAAGTCGAGGGTTCGATTCCTGCTCGTAACGTGCATTGTCGTCATTGCTTTCTCAAATGAGGAAAATGAGCAAAATGATGAAGGTTGATTTGTTCATCTCTCATTGATTTCAACAACTAGTAAAACTTTTCCTATATGGCACATTTACCTCCAAAACTCTTTTTAGAAAACAATAACTACATACTAAATCTATCAGAACCCTTTATCCTATATGACATCGAAAACCCGAGGTAAAATAACAAGTAAATTAATAAAATTTTAAAAATTATTAGCAAAATATCAATAATAAATTCAGCCTTCGAATTTTTTTAAAATAAAAGAATACATAATTGTTGCAATTTTTTTTCTGTTGTCGCATAATATATTTTTTATCAAAAATAGTATTTCTCTTAAGATGATGATAAAAATCACTATGATAAAAATCAGAAGTAGACTAAGTAAAAAAAAATAAACGGACGAAATTGCGTTGTGGTTATATATTCTCCAAAAGTATAAAGCTTTATTCTCTGTCAAAATAAGAAAAAAAAAATTAAATTACTTTATAACTAAAATAAATTTCAGGAAAATAATGGTAGAAAATGTTAAAAATAAATTGAATTAAAAATAAGTAATTAAAAAACGCACAAAGCACACATATTGAATTTCTAAAGAAATAAAGAATAGTTTATTATGTGATGAAAATTCTACATGTAACACATTAACTATTGTCCAACTCAATTCAATTTTTTCCAGCATGAGAACTCAGGTTCGAATGAAGAAGGAGGCTCTTCTATGGGCATTTGATTGGTTCTTATTGGTTTCTAAACATATTTTGTGTTAAGTTTGTTTGTCGCTCAATGGTCATTTTTTGCACACTTTGGGCTAATTAGATCGATACCTACAGCTTAACGTGGATTCCGAACCCTAACAAACATCCATGCCACCGCCAAGATTTTGAACCTGAAGCCTGCGGTATCAATAGCCAGAGATTTTGTGTTAATGAAGTAATTTAATAAGCTAGCATGCAGGAATGCTCGGGTACGAATCCACTGGTAGTGTATGTTGCAGTCAATGCTTCCCAAAAAAAAAAATTTTTTTTTTGATAGTGATTTTGACAGCGTGCGTACCAGCAGTGTCTGTGATCGACAGTGACACTGCTGGTATGTGTGTCATACGACTCGCAATGACAGTACAGTATCCCCTAAGAGTTCTTTCTTTATCAACCCTTCCATAATTTCACGTAACATATATAGTCTGACCACAGATTATCTGGAATGGTAAACATCCGGTTTATGGCAGAAAAACGAAGAATAGTTTCAATGGAATTTTTTTCATCTAGCTTTTTCTTTTAACATCTCGTCCTCCGAAATTATTAAAAATTAAAACTATTTTTACTAAAATTAAAATTTCTCGTAAATGGCATTTCCTTCCCTATGGCGCCGCTCTTTTTAAATCCGTGCGACTGAACCACTTGCCAACTTTCCACACGATCGGTGGTCGAACTATAAGTGAAACCGATGAAGACACGTAAAAAAATATTTAACCATGTTCCTAATCCATTAAAATTTCTAATTTAAATAACCAATTATATTTTAAAAATATATTCAATAAAATATGCATTAAAATAAACATTCTATAAAAAGTAATTAACTTTCATTCTTTAAATAAAACTTAATTCTATTCAAATAATTATTCTAACTTTATAATTAATGTTCCTTGTTTACGAAGCTTTAAAAGTTATTAAATCAAACTGAATTTACTGTACTTAAATAAAGCCATCAAAATACAATTATTTCGAAGTGCTAATCTTCAACAAAACTTTTGAAGCAATTATAGGAACTCAGCTGACATTACTGAAAGCCTTAAATCAACTTCTTAAATTATGAGATAATTAAAATGTCTAGACAAGAATTTAAGATGAGATTAAAACTGATATTATATATATTTATAGCTTATGGGTTATTTCGGTAATTAATTGATTTATATGATAAAAAATATTCTTATCCAATATTGGAGAGGATATTATTTACTAGATTTTTTTATAGAATCTCTACGACATTATATCCAAAAGGGGAAAGAATAATTTCCTATATGTCTTTGAAAAGGAAACTGGCTCACATTTGTTTAATATGTGAAGTAAACCAGGAAAACAACTATCATGACGATAGCAAAGTTTTTTCCAAACCGAAATCATTCTGCCATTTTTAATAACCCAGTTAAACAAACGAGTAGGAGCCTAAATGGCGATTGTCTAGGATCGGTGCCACAGGTTTCTGGTTCGAGTCCCGGTGGGGCTATGGATGTTTGTAGTGGTTCGGAATCCACTTTAAACCGTAGATCCCGGTCTAATATGATCGTAGAACGTTGTCTTGAGGTTTAGTCAGTCTTCAGTCCTCGTCGCATATTACCCTTAACCATCATGAACCAGTTGCATGCGACAGGGTCTCTTGGATCTGCTATAGGTTTTCCTGCACCAGGGGTTAAGTAACAACAACAAACAAATGGGTATTTCAAATCTCGTCAACGCTTTAAGAGAGTGGGGACAATTAGGCTTCATATAAGCTCCGGTTCGTAATAGTGGTTCGATATCCACTTTAAACTGTTTTTTTTTTTTCTTCTAATGCAGCTGGCAAATAGACCGTGATATTTTATGCCATAAGGGCTGCACAGATGTTACTCACTTTGCACTACCCAGGGGGCGCGTGTAACCTGAAGATAAGCCACGGACGCGGAGTAACAATGCCCCCGCAACGCTCTACGATCCTATAAGGACCGGGACCAACGGTTTAAAGTGGATTCCGAACCACTAACTTTAAACTGTATATACTCTAATATGATTGTAGAGAGTTGGGCGTAGGGCTGACAAAGCTACCCCGTAAAAGTAAATATCTCCTGTTTCGGAATCTGCCAGTAGGCAGACGGCCATGGTCCAACATGGACTGTAGTGTCTAGTTTGTTAATTGTAAGTTTATAATTTGTAAGTGTCAGTAAATATTTGTTGTATAACTGTTAAATAATTGTTATTTATTAATATTTGCAACAACAAATCTATACAAAAGGCTAAATTCAAAATCTTCTTAAATTCAACTAAATTCCATAATAAGAAAATTATATATATATATATATATATATATATATATATATATTAGTCGGTACATTCAACATAAGAAATCCTAATCATGTGCAAATTTATTTTATACATACGAATTAATTTCATATATATGTATGTAAAAATAAAAGAAATTATTTTTTTCGAATGTTTTTACAAAAATAATTTCAAATATGTTTAAAAGATTTTGGTGTAACCTTTTTAATTTCATTTGCATTTAAACCCCGCTCTTATAGTAATGCATATTGATTACTGGGAAATTCAAAAAAATATTGAACATTTTTTTTCGTATTTATTTATTTTATTTCTTAAAAATTAAATTATTGCATGTGTGAAAAATGTTTAATCTCCAGATAATAATTAAAATATGTGCTGCGGTACTGCGACACATTTTCAAAGCAGCGAACGCTGATTCTCCAACTAGTTTTGGAACAACTGCAAAAGAATTCCGGCAGCTAAAAGTATTCAGTAGTAAAGAAAATAAATCAATTATCATTAAACATAGAAAAAATTCCTCGGGCCCTAAAAGTATGTGAAAAAAAGAACAAAAATAGCGTCACAGAAAAATAAAGGTCACATTTAAGAGTAATGTATTCTGAAATTAATCAGAAATGCTTAAAAGAACACAGAAACGTTCATCAAATATGATGAGGAATACTGAGCATTCCATCTATAGAAAAAGGAAAACCCAACATTCCCCTCCAATAAAAATGTGTAATAAATGCATTCCTTCGCATTTCTTTTGTGATTTCTACTTTTTTTTATCTTCATTTTGAAAGTATCGCCCAGAGCATTGCTTGTACTATTCTTTATAAGACTGTGATTAATGAAATTTTGCTTGTTTAATTTTATCGCAGATGACTATAGCGAAATACATCTTTTGGTCTTATAAAGAAGAAATATGCGGCTTTTTTGTTAATTTTATTTCACCGCCGCTTTGAGGTCTTTCTTTTTATTTTATTTTAAAAATGTAATGGTGGTTAAAGAAATTTATCCATGTCGTTATTCCATTTGAAAAGTGGGAAAAGAGCCTGATGGCCGAGTGACTAGCTCTCAATGCCATAGGTTTCGGGTTCGACTCCCAGTGGTACCATGGATATTTGTAGTAGTTCACTTTAAGCTGCAGGTCTTGGTCTAATATGAGTATAAGGACCTAGGACAACCCTACCCTGTAAAAGTCAGACTTCTACCTACGGGTGCTCCATCACAACCGAAGTTTTCCCTCTCTTTCCCTCCTTCCATGAGACCACCACACAGGTTCTTGGACTTGGTCTAGTTATTGCTGTCTACCAAGTGGGACAAGAAACAACAACAGAAGCGTAAAATTCTGAATCTGTCATCTTGAATAATGTAATCTCTTAAAAATGTGTCCACATTATTCAAGATCAGATACATGTATAAGTTGATAAAATAAATTATTTTTTAATGATAAATTATTTTTTAATTTAAAAAAACAATTTAATAAAGTATTTTTTAATTTATTTAACATAAATTATTTTTTAATTTAAAAACGTACTTTGAATATCTGTTATACTATTTTACAAGCCTTTTACTTTAGAATATTGTAATACAATATTTTGCAGTTGCCTTAACTAGAGCCAAAAATGCTATCAAGTGAATCAGAAATCACCTGTCTCTTGTGACGCATGATGTAGTTAATGCTTTGAAAAACAAGTATGAGTCTCATATAGATTCGAGAGTGAATTTGACAGAATTTCGCTCAACAACATTCACGCTACTTGTTTGGATTTTTCCTATACAGTATACATATAAAAACATTTGTCCCTGAAAACCCACCCCCACTTTACCTTGAACTCTGGGTAAAACCGGATTGGGTACAAAACAAAAACCCTTTGGAGAATGACCACAGAACGTACCCAACTGAGAGAAATTTTTTGTTGTTGAACATCTGTAGTCCTCAAGTTCCGTTTATGTATGGCCCGAACAGCCTACCAATAGGCAATAAGGGAAAACACAATACCTTCCGAGAGGGTTTTAGGGTGACTTACCCACATTTGTGTGACGTATAGGAAAATTTTGAACATTACACGTATTATCCCAATCTCCAACTAGCCTCTTCATTTCAGAAATCAGTGATTACAACGAACGCCACCAGTGAATTCAAACTAGAGCCCTCTTGCACCTTAGCTGCGCACATTACCACTGCGCAAAGAGTCGAGGAAAACGCACCCACACAGATATTTTAAAGCATACTTTTATATTCTAAATTAATTAATAAAAAGTAAAAAAGAACAGAATCATGATTCATTAATGCAGTCTAATATTTTAATTTTTACGTAGATAGTAAATACAGAAATAGTTTTAAACATGCACACAAACGTGATTGTATATTTTTTTCACTCAAACTCAAAATTATATTAAAAACACACACCAAAATTATTATTCTAAAAATTTATTTTCAGTTCGCACAATATTGTCATAGCTTAGAAAAAAATAGTACAAAAGAAATTTGATCTGGATTTAATATCTTTATGGACTGAAAATTTTATTTTTACGATTTAATCATATAACTGAATTCCACATATCATACAAATAAAATATATGAACTTTTTGTAATATATGATTATGAGAATTTGATAAAGCCATAAATAATGTGAATTTCTATTCAATGATTGTTTTTTTTTAATTAAGGAATTTGAAAATCTCAGTGTAAAGCATTTTCTAATATTAATTCGTATTCGTTCAGCTTATTCATATTAATTTTTATAAAAATGAAGATATTTGAGTATTTAAAAAAATACATACGCGAAATTAATAAATTTTCAGATCATACTTTTCAATATTTATTTTTTTCTCATAAAGTTTCCTTTTCTCAGTTGATATTAAATGCAATTAATTAAACAGAGGCTTTTAAATTATTTTAATAAAATCGATAATATGAAATTAAAAAAAAATACAAAACTTCTAAATATTTAAAAATTGAGAAATAAAATTTGATTAAATAACTGTTAGTTGTATAAGAATTAAAAAATAATTCTCAAAACTTTAATTTATTTAAGAAATTATGTGGAATTTATTTCTGAATTATTTTATAATTTTCCTTTTCTTATATATTTTTCCCTTATAAGATTACCATATTAAAATAAATTTTATATTAACTTATTTAAAACTGTTTTTTATTCGCTTCAATTTCATATTAACAGAAGATACACTATAAAATTAAAATAGTATGTTTTAAATTGTGGGTAACTTTTTACATTTAGTTAATATATTTATATATCTATTACTATATCTAATTTATACATCTTTTATTAGATCTAATTTATATTATTACATTATTATATCTAAAATTTAAATTATTTTTTAACTGTCTACTTTACTTCGGGAACATTAGATAATTAATGTAATTTATTAAAAAAATTTACTATTTCATAATGGAGGAATGTACTTCAGTGAGTCATTGTTATACCTTAAGGCAATGGGATAAAACAATGTCAATTACTTCAGTGAGTCAATGCTGTATCTTAGGACAATTGGGAAAATAGTGTCTTCTGGTAAGAATTTCGAAGATAATTATCTTTCATTTTCTCACAAATATTCCAAAATGACCCGTTATACAACTTCAACTGTCAATGTGTGAGACCGTCAGTATTTAGAGTGAAACTACTTTTCTTTTTAAACCAGTGACTTAATGTTGTGTTGTAACTCATCCTCAGTGACCTGCAGACGCGAGAAAGACATCCCATGAGTAGTCTACTCATGGATGGAGGTGAAGGAGCAGCTTCTGTTGTGATGAAGCACCCATAGGTAGAAGTCTGACTTAGCCCCGTGTCGCTGAAGAAGGAAGGCAGTGTCTTCCGGGAGAACTTTTACGTGAATTATTCCAAATTTGAATATCGCATGGGAGAAAACCCCGAATACTCCCACCAGCCAGTCCGACTAACAAGGAAAGAGGTCCAAACGCCATCTATCCCAACGCCATCTATTATCAAACGCTTGTACTATATATCGACTCACCTCGTTTATGAAACAAGGTCTACAAGAATGCTGTCAGCGGATTGAACCTCGGCCCTAATGCTTACTAGCAGTGCACGTTACCACTGAGACACGAATCGGTCAATAAATAGTATAAGTCATTAATGGGATCATCCTATTCACTAACAGAGGAGGGCCACTGAAAAACAAAACTGCCTGAAAAAGTCATAATTTGTTCGTTTTCAATCTTATCATTTTCTTTTTTTTTATAGATTATAGAACATCCCTTGGAGACTAATACGGCCATCCATGAGGTACAGCAGCGAGTAAAACTCATTAAGATCTTCCGTCCTAGTAAAAGATCAATTATTCAAACTCAAAGAGAAGACCGGAAACATTTTATTATCAGAATATCTCTGCGGGATAACATGATTCGGGACTCAATAAGCTATGAAAGAACTGGATAAGTCGGCGATTTCCCATGAAGAGGCCCTATTATTAACCCAAAGTTGCTTTATTTTTATATCATTCAGTCTCTCAGTGACTACGCTGTATATTAACTAACATTTTCTGTTACTAATGTTTTAGATTAGGGGTGGCCAACCCTCGGCCCGCCTTGAATATTTTTCCGGCCCGTGAGGTTTATCAAACTTTTGACAAAATATTTTTATTTTATAATGGCCAAAAAAAAAAAAAAAATGAAAAATAATGTATTTAAAAATGCATTATGTGTGCATCCATATATTCAAAAATGAACTGCCGAAATTATGAGAAAAATTAATTTTCATTTTAAAACAATATTCTTATGAATATATGGCAGATATTGCCTGTTTTATTTATGAGTTTACAGTTATGAGTTCACAGAATATAACTTAATTGGAACATCTAATATATCAGGTTCTATTTGTCACTTTACGTGACCTCAGTGACCATCCCTGGATACGTACAGTTGATTGTTGAATCATTGTTGATAGCAGAGCAAACCAGACACTTAGTTCAAGTTGTTAGCTTTTCGTTCAACTTACACCTGTGAATAGTTTTTTTTTTTTTTTTCAAAATGAAATTGACCACATACAAAAAACACACTAAAAAAACAATTACGATGTGCAAATACTCAAATTGAGATCGATTCGCAAAGGCTAAGTGAAAGGGTGGAGAGACAAATATTGCACTAGTAAAAAAATATTTTTTAATGATTTCATTTTTTTTATTTCGTTTATATTTTTATTTTTTATATTTCATTTTTAGTGTTATATATTTCTTTACAATGGGCGTTTAGTATCAATATTATTATATTATCATTTTTACATATAAGAATAAAAATAAACACAAAAATAATCACTCATTATGTTTAAATTTTTCACTCCAAAAAAATGTCTATAGTGTGTCTAAATTTAATATGGAGATATATAATTTTATATGTGGCCCGCGGATTTATGATGCATTTCCAAAGTGGCCCTCAAGATCATTTGGGTTGGTCACCCTTGATTTAAATTGATATCTAGTGATGTTCATAATTTGGTTCGATCGTTTTAATTCGGTTTTATAAAATACAAGAATAATTTTGAAAAAAAAAAAAATTCTTAAAAGGATACATATTTTTGGCATCATAACTCTGAAATAAAGAAGATTGACGAAACTACTTTGTTTAACAGTTTATACTTTGCAATTCTTTTAATATAATAAATGCACCACCAGGGATTGAAGTCTTGAAAGTCAAACACAGAGGTGTTTCTTCCGACAAACTTCCACACGCAAAAAACCCGTCGCGTAAAAATTTAGATAAAAACACATTCATTATCATGCCATGAATTTCAATGTCTTCAAGACAATGAATACTTTTCACAATTTTAGAAAGACTTCAGTTCCATTCCATTCAGACAAAAATATTTACATAAAACTCTTCTTCTTCAAAAAAAAAAAGCTACCCTATTTCTTAGAAGGTACTTATTCACATGACATCAACAAAAAATAAAAAAAGTCAAAAAAAAAAAAAAAAATAATGCAAGACACATCATCTTTAAAAAGGTTAGGCAAAAAAATTCCCAACAGAAAAATGTAGATTGAGTGTAATTAAATTCCGGTATTTAATGAGTCCCTTTGGAGGGTTATAATCAAATGAATGAGTTCGTCATGTCTGAGAACATAAATGAAATTGAGGACTCTCTCTTGCATCTAGAATAAAAGTGCTATTAATAATATTTGTTGTTAAGGTGATTAAAGAAACCAAAAGCGTGTCAGCTTTGTTAAGCATTCGACGGCCATTTCAAAATTGCATTACACGTTCAGTTTTTTTTTTTTTTTTTTTTTTTTTTTTTTTTTTTTCTGTTAGGTGCACTAATAATGCTTGGTATATATTTTTTTTTCATTCTTATTTCACGGACAAAGAGATATTCTGACTAGATTTTGTTATGTTGATAGGATTGTTATTTACTTCGGAAATAACACAAAAACATGTCTCTGTTAGAAGAAGGATCTCTGACTGAATCATGAAAAAAATGCATGTAAAACAGTGTTTGTTGACTAAGAAAGAAATATGTGCTTTTGTTTTGCATTCAAGTTATTGGAATTTTAAAATACAAGCAGAAATTTGATTATCCGAATTAAATTAACTTGTAGTTGTCCCGATAAAAAATCACGACCTGGGAGAGGATAAATGCTAACTAGATTAATGTCTCGGTAGAGTTAAACAATGGCTTAGTAGACGAGGCTCTAAAGTTAGCTTTAAGAAAAATTTGGGAATGTATCACTTTGTGAAAGGCGATACTTGCGTGGTAAGTTCTAATTTCTTCTATTAAATTCACACATGAAGTTCATACATTGTTTGGGTTCCTTTAAATCTAATAAAGAAAGTTTTTAATTTCTTTACTTGTAATATATTTTTTTTAATTCAGAAGAAAGAAGCAACAATGAATACAACAATATTTTAAGACTAAAGTTATTGTTCTTTTTTAATGCTGGACAATTTGACGTGAGGCACTGGACACTTGACTTTTTTCATCACTAGGACTACAAATGTTAAGTGTGTTCAACGTTTTTCGGCGTTAGCCACAAGGACATGGGATTCTGCTACACTGCACGCACATTATGCAACAATAATTTTGAAAGAAATCTCCCGATGGTGTCCCTTTGTGGGTTAACATATTTCCTCCTCTTTTATTATACCTATCACCTGCAAAAACACTAAAAATATCGGTTCGGCTTCACATGTCGAATTTTAATACTGGGCCTCTGGTTTCGAAATCAACGCTTTGTTCTTAAATCCACTTACAAGTCTAAAGTAGGCCCCATTTTAAAAAGTCATTCCTTTATTTTCCATTTCCATTCCTTTAATTTGAAATTCAAAAACAAAGTTTTAAGTCAATAAAATACACCTTTGAATATTGTTATATTCTGTACCAATTAAAACTTTCAAAAACTTTGAAAACTTTTTTTTTTTTAATGAGAATTATTACAATAGAATTAAATAAAATTTTCCTTTGAATATTGTTATATTCTTAACTAAATTGAAAAAAATAAACTTAAGTTAAATTGAAAACTCTCATGGCTTAATGAACATGTTTAAAATATTATTAGAAATAACAAATAATATACAAATGATGATGAAAATGTGTCTCACTAATCTAAAACAAGGATAAAAAGTCAGGCCGAAATAATTAGTTTTCTTGTGTATCTATTTTATTGCCTTTATCGCAATCTATACCTAAATTAAAAAAGGTATCGAAGTTACTTGAATGATAGGGAGTTGGATTTCAGAACTTGAGAGGCCTTATTCAAATCCCGACAACGATGTCGAACCTAAAGCTTCAAGTCTATGCAAGGAATACGATCCATCTGTAAAACGGAATGTCTTAATTCGAGCAGGAAGAAAGGGACATGCAAAACTTCCAGCTGCTGTTTCATGGGGATGTTCGTTTAATATTACTGGGGTTCAATGGGGTTCAGTGTAGAAGTCCTCTTCGAGATGTAGCCTGAGTAACGCTGAATCTGCTACTCTTCTGCATTTTAGTAGCGTATAATATAAATATAAGCGTTGAAAAATATTCAAAAACAATATTAAAAATAGTATACAGAGTTATTTGAAATGAAGGGACAGATTTTAGGTAAATTACTTCTTTGCTAAAAGAAATATAAATATTTTGCTAGATATTAAGTAAAAAAATAGAAATTGAGAAAAACAAATAATAATTATCCAGACAATTTCTATTTTTTTTTATTATTTTGTTAGTTTGTTGGTTAAAAGAAAATATTATTAGCTAAAAAGGCATTCATTCTCCATTTTGAATAACCCTATATTACTAAAAGTTTCTATTAAAGAAAATTTATTCAATTAAGCTAAATGAAACTTCAGGAATACAGAACTGAAATACTTCAGAAAAATAGGCTAAAGTACTCAAATATTATCTGCATCAAATCCTTATGCGATTTATTTAATTATATAATTTTCTTAACCATTAAATAATAGATAAATAAAATCATTATAATAGTTTGATTTCTGTGAATATTTCCAGAGAATAAATAATATTATTTTGCTTTATTTTTAAAATGTGTTGAAATTGGCTACATTTTTTCATTTTTCGTTCTCAATAGGTACATGCACTGACAAATAAAGTCCAGTTTAAACTGAAAAATTCATTTTACTGTAGGTTAATACCACCTGCTTCCAATTTCAAAAATAAATCTACGGCAGAGGTAACATAAAACAGCCAATATGAAAACGCATTCATTGTATTATGTCAAGAAAGAATGCCAAAAGGAAGGTAGCTTTATTTAATCTTAATAAATTTTTTTCTTGTAACATAGCAATATATTTGTTTAAAAATTGGAATTGTGAATCCCTAAATTAATCTCATACAAAAACCCCAAAAAGATATTTTACAATATAGCAAGGTTTGTGTCACATTTATTGTATAATGTGAAACATCGACTAATACCAGCATTCTTTATCTAGCTCAGCTTTATTTCAATCTAACAAAATTCAAGTTCTGGGGTTAAATATTTTAGAGACGAGCAAACAAAATTTGTTGGAGGATTTTTGCGGGCAACTGGGCTCTGGTATTAAGGTAAAAGTAGGCGTGTTTATTTGAAAAATTGGCTTTCTTGCGTCAATTTTCTTCTTTGATGAAGACAAATAGTCGAGAGAAAATTGGAAGAAACAAATAACCAAGCCTTCCTTTCATATGATGGCTTTATTTGTATTAGTTATACTTTTCGTGTGGATATAAAGTAAAGAAAGCTGTGGATTTGGGTATTTACAAATATTGCAATGTTCTTGATAAAAAATTCTATGTAAGAAACTGAATTAAAATTTATTCTTTAATAAAAAATATGCTTTTAAGTACTAGTTAATGCATTACAATTGTAATATCCTTAAAATATAATAAGAAAGCAATGTTATTACAGGTGCAGGTCTCAAAATGATTAATATTATAATGAAATTTTAAAGAAAATAATTAAGAATGATTTTCTCTTATTATAGTTATTTAATAATTGTGCATCATTTGAGTAATATTATGTATTCGTAACAATAAATATTTCATTTTTAGACTTTTTAATTATTACACTATTTCTATCTATTATGTTTATTTTATACAATTATCTATTTCTACGAACAGTAATCTTCTCTTACAAAATGATTGATTTATGTCCTCAACAACAAAATTTTTTTAACTACATTTACTATTAATTACAGTGTGATTATAATTAAAGTCCACTTTCAAAATGCTGTAAAAAAAAAAAAGAAAAGAAAAGAAACACTCGTCACAATGAGTTAAAATTTGAACTTGAAGAAGAGGGAAAAGGTACGCATCAGAAAAAAGTTCCAAAGGGGCGTTGTAAGCGGTCTAAAGAAGTAATAGATGGCGCTGTAAGTGGCATAAAGAAAGTGAATTCAGCTGCCAGTGATATTTTGAATCGAAGTTACAATGTATTTGGCATGAGTTGCACATTAAGCCAACTGCAGTGCTTAATGTGCTTTATTGCTTCAGTTTTTTGACGGAAAAATGACTTCCAAGTCATTTAATAATTGTGATACTGTTAGTGGAAAGCCCATCCACCATTGCAAAGCCATACCAAATTGGATGCAAAAATTGATTGAACTTCTTTGGAACTCCTTTTGGATGCCATACCGTTTCCCCCACCATTAAGTATCTTCAGTTCAAATTTGAACTCACTGTGACGAGTGATTCTTTTTTTACAGAACTTGATCCATAAGTAAACGTATGATAAAACATGTTTATTTGAATATAATAAATAACCTTAATAACAACAGCATAACATTAATAAATAACAACATTTAATTTTTATATTTATTTGAATATAATATCACTAATGAAAAAATTTTTCACTTAAATTAATTTGATAATAGAACTTTCATTTCAAGATGTGCATCTAATAATTCAAAAGTTTCATAATAAAATATTAAGCACAATTTATTAATAATACATCCAAAATTAAATTAAACAGAGTGTAGGAATTAAAGGAATTATTTGGCTTGCCCTATTTATTTTACAAAAACATGAGGAGAATAGAGTTAAGAGAATGCAAATAAACGTGATTTTATTAAGGTAGTTGCCTTTTATTATTTATAAAATAAATAATTTTTCCTTATTATTATTATTATATTGAATTATAAACTAGAATCATTATAAATTCAATTTTTGAATAGCATAACAGGGATTAGTGAATGTTCAATATATAACTTCAAAGTTGGTATACATAGAAAATTAAGATATTTACCATTTCTTAAATAAAAGTGCCGTTTTGAAATATTTTAATAAATTATTATAGAAAATAATTTATTAGAGTTATTGTTACATTCCTGCTCAAATTTTATTCAAAATATACATTCTTGAGTACAGTTTATAATTCTAAAATTTGTAATTATTTTTAAAATGCAAAGCTCAGAGGTAAAATTTTGATGTACATAAAATATTCTAGTTAGTCAGAATCTAATCATCCATATATTTTATCCTGTAGGTTTATACAATATGTAATATTACATCTTTATGATACTTTAAAAACTTACATTAGATTACAAATTTGCTTTGAAATAGATGGAATATTTAATATGGTGTAAAGTTTTAAATATTTTAATATTATTTGATGATCATGAACGGAAATACTAAATATTAATTCAAGTCAAAAATTTAACGACGTTCTTCTCTAAAATTCTTCATTAGTCATAAAAGTTTATTTTAGTATTATATAATATAAATATATCTATATTTATTGCTTTTTATATGCACGTAAAACCATTTATTTTACATTTCCTGGTTCCGTATAAGATTTTATTCATTAATATATTTTTAATATCAGATCAATATTCAGTATTGAAAAATTTATTATTAAATCGATAATAGAATGATATTATGAAAAATTCATCCCATCTGTCGCAAATACATTTGCACGTAAATATTTTATAAAGTCGCTTGCAAATATTTCATAATAAATATTATATCTCCCACGTAAGTCGTATGTAAATATTTTTTTAACTAAGATTTCACAAAATGTAAAAAATGTTATTCAGTAACTTTTTTTATAAATTTACATTCGCTATTTAAATAAGTGTTTATATATTTATATTTTGAAGTAAAAAAAAAAAAAACTAAACTAAACTGAAAAACTAAAACGAGACGAACTATAAAAACTGATATCTGATTACAAAAAACATATTAGTCGGATTCACATAAAAATTTCACAAGGCGCTAAATTTAGACCTTATTGGTAGTTAATCTCATATCGAGCTAGTTTACATATTTTTATGAGACGATAAAGGCATTTTCACTTTCGTAGGATGCGCTACATTATTTTTAAATTACCAAGGAAAAAAATAGTCGACGAAAAAATACACTGGCACAGAATTGAGGCAAGAACAACGGAGCTAAAACTACTTAATTCATTTAATACTTCTCATCAGAGCAGACTATAAATTACGCTTAAGCGATAATGACTGATTTAGTTTTTGCCGCTCTTCATATTTACGGATGGCTTCTGTATTAAAAAAACCTTGTAAACCATAACTGTCCATATAACTTAATTTTCTCAGAATCTAGTCACTCATTAAATAAGCAGACGAATGTCGTTAAATTTTTTGTAGCTCTTTTGAAATATTTATGGGTTCAAATATCCCCAGCTCAATCTGCAATGATTTCTTATAGATTGCTATATTTTGCTTAATAATTGTATCTTATGTAGTAATAGTTTTCTAATCGAGGGATATTTAAATGGTAATTTATTGCAATATACTAATTATAGTATAATCTGGATTTTTTTTTTAATGTCATATCTTTTTTTGAAATTATATTTATTAAATTAAAATTTTTAATATGTATATATTTTCAAATAAGTCTTTTCTGAATTTCAGCTCAAAATTCCAAGTTATAAATTATAACACCAGTTGTTGCACGCATAGTTGCCCCAGGTTTCGGGTTGGTACCATGAATGTTGTAGTGGTCACGGTGTAATAGTATTGTAGAGTGTTGTGGTGGTAGTGTTACTCGCATCCGTAGCATATCTCCAAGTTACACATGCCCCGTGGGTAGTGCTAAATGAGTAACAGCTGTGTAGCCCTTGCTTATAGCATAAAGATGAACTGTCTCTGTATTGCCAGCTGCATTAGCACAACAGCTAAAGTTAAACTTAAAAGAATATTTTTGTAATATGCAATATAAATATATCAATGTTTAATACTTTTTATATGCACGTATATTCATTCAGTTTACATTTTCATACTATGAGTAAGATTTTATCCATTAATTTATTTTTAACATCAGATCAATGCTTAATATTGAAAAAAGTAATTATTAAATCGATAATAGAATGATATGAAAAATTCATCCTATCTGTCGCATGTACGTTTGCGTGTAAATATTTTATAAAGTTGCATGCTAGTATTTCATAATAAGTATTACATCTGTCGCATGTAAATATTTCCTGTTTTTTTTTCGGTATCTAAGATTTCGCAAAATGCAAAAACTTTATTTATTAACTTTTTTTTATACGTTTGCATTAACTATTTAAATAAGTGTTTATATATTTATATTTTGAAACACTAACTAAAACGAAAGAACTATAAAAAATTATATCGAATCAAAAGAAAAAAATATTAGCAGAGTTTACATACTTTTTACGAGACGATAAAGGCATCTTCTCTCTTGTAGGACGAGCTGTATTATTTTCAAATTACCAAAAAATGGTCGAAAAAAAAAAAAATACGTTGCCACAGAATTGAGTCAAGAACAAGGGAGCTAAAACTACTTAATTCATTTAATACTTCTCATCAGAGCAGACTATAAATTATGCTTAAACGATGATGACTCATTTAGTTTTTGCCGCTCTTCATATTCATGGATGGCTTCTATATTTAAAAAAACCTGTAAACCATAACTGTCCATATAACTTAATTTTCTTAGAAGCTAGTTACTCCTTAAATAGGCAGACGAATGTCGTAAAATTTTATAACTCTTTTTGAAGTATTTATGGGTTCAAATATCCCCAGATCAATCTGCAATGAGTTCTTATAGATCAACAAATTGTGCTAACAATGTAGTAATAGTATATATATATATTGTATATATATATATTGTATATATATATATATATATATATATAGTGCTTTAATGGAGTGATATGTAACTGGTAATTTATTACAATATACTAAACGTATAAACAGGATCTTTTAATGTCATATCTTTTTTTAAATTATATTTATTAAATTAGAAATTTTTAATATATATATATTTTCAAATAAGTCTATGCAATGAATGAATTCTGAATTTCAGCTCAAAATTCCAAGCTATAAATTATAAAATTGGGCCTGATGACCTAGTGATTAACTAGGCGTTTGTTTCCCACAACTTTCTGGCGTTTGTTGCCACAGGTTTCGGATTGGTACCAGAATATTTGTAGTGGTCCGAAATCCACTTTTTAAACCGTAGGTCACGGTTTAATAGGATCGTAGAGTGTTGTAGGGGTAGAGTTACTCGCGTCCGTAGCATATCTCCAAGTTACACATACCCCATGGGTAGTGCTAAATGAGTAACAGCGGTGTAGCCCTTGCTTACAGCATAAATATTAACTTTTTCTGTATTGCCAGCTGCATTAGTAAAACAATTTAAGTCAAACTTAAAAGAATATTTTTGTATTATACAATAAATATATATTAATGTTTAATGCTTTTTATATGAGCCTGTATTCATTTATTTTACATTTCTATGTTATGTATAAGATTTTATTCATAAATTTATTTCTAACATCAGATCAATTTTTAATATTGAAAAAGTAATTATTTCATCGATAATAAAATTATATGAAAAATAGAATATATGTCGCATGTACGTTTGCATGTAAATATTTTATAAAGTTGCATGCTAGTATTTCATAATAAATATTACATCTCTCACACTTAAGTGGCATATAAATATTTTCTGTTTTTTTTTTTTTTTTTATATTTAAGATTTCACAAAATGTAAACAAATTTTGATTAACTTTTTATACGTTTACATTCACTATTTAAATAAGTGTTTATATATTTATATTTAGAAGCAATAATTAAAACCAGACAAACTATAAAAAATGGTATCTAATTACAAGAAAAATAATAGCAGGATCAAATAAAAATTTCACGAGGCGCTACTTTTAGACCTTATTGGTAGTTAATCTCATATCGAGCTAGTTTACATACTTTTTACGAGACGATAAAGGCATCTTCTCTTTCGCAGGATGCTCTGCATTATTTTCAAATTACCAAGGAAAAAAAAAAAAAGGTCAACGAAAAATACGTTTCCACAGAATTGAGTCAAGAACAACGGAGCTAAAACTACTTAATTCATTTAATACTTCTCATCAGAGCAGACTATAAATTATGCTTAAACGATAATGACTCATTTAGTTTTTCCGCTCTTCATATTTATGGATGGCTTCCGTATTAAAAAAAAAACCTTGTAAACCATAACTTGTCCATATAACTTAATTTTCTTAGAATCTAGTTACACATTAAATAAGCAGACGGATGTCGTTAAATTTTTGTAACTCTTTTGAAATATTTATGGGTTCAAATATCCTCAGCTCAATCTGTAATGATTTCTTATAGATCTGCAAATTGTGCTTAAAAATTGTAATATATGTAGTAATAGTTTTCCTAACGGAGGATATTTAGCTAGAAATTTATTAAAATATGTTAACGGTGACTTTTTTTAATGGCAGATCGTTTTTAAATTATATTTATTAAATTAATAATTTTTAATATGTATATATTTTCATATAAGTCTTTTCTGAATTTCAGCTCAAAATTCCAACTTATAAATTATAAAATTTGTCCTGATGGCCGAGTGACTGGCGTTCTGGCGTTTTGTTGCTATAGGTTTCCAATCGGTACCATGAATGTTTGTAGTGGTCCGGAACCTACTTTAAACCATAGGTCCCGGTCTAATATAATCGTTGTAAATCGTTGTGTGTAGGGCTGGCAATCCTACGCAGTAAAAGAAAAACATCTCCCGTATCGGAATCTGCCAGTAGTCGGACGGCCTTGGCCCACCATCGGGCTATTGAGCCAATGAAGAAGAAAATTTGTCACAGTAGTTGTATATTTTGAATTAATTTTTATGCGATAGAGAACAATCTATTACTTTTGTTGATAATTACCTGTAAATTATAGTTATTATAATTCGTTACATACATTCACATATGGAATGCTTGATTTAATTAGAGGTGAGTAAAAAAATTTTTTTTTCACCCATACCCACAACCTCCTATTTAAAAACTGTAGAACCTGTCTAATATGACTGTGGACAGTTGGGCGTAGGGTTGAGAACTCTACCCTGTAAAAAGAAAACATCTCCTGTTTCGAAATCTGGCAGTAGGCAGGCGGACATGGATAATAACTTCCATGGCGCTATTGCGCCAATGAAGAAGAAATTATAAGACTATAAATGAGAAACAAATTTACTGCCAAAGATACTCCTCTCAGTTAAAAACAAATTCTAAATGTTCTTTGTTCGAAAGTAAAATATATCAGAACATTGTTTTCTGTTAAATATTAAGCAAGTCAATTCAGTTTTAAAATGTTTCTATCCTGTGGTAACATACTCGTACGAACTAACATAAATATTTACTGGTTTTGGTGTATAATTCCTTTTACTTTTTCTGTCTTTTAAATTTTGTCTATCAAATATAAAAATTTTGTCTATCAAATAAATTTGTCTATCAAATAAAAGGTTTGTATTTGAATCTTCATACTAAAAGAAATTAACATATCTGGAATATCTAATAATTTTTAAAGAAGATTTGTCTCTCTATTTCGCTTGTATTGTGTTCCATATTAGTTTCCCCACAAATATAAGAATTTTTCCGATATAATCTGTTTCAAAATAAATAATAAATGTTAAGTTTAATGAATTATTTGAGAGTAATTTAAATATTTATTAGCGGAACAGAAAAATAAATTTGATTTGTTGTTATTTCCTTTTGAAATAATTTAATAAGAAGCAATGGTGGAGATAGAGTTTTGATGTTTTACAATTAAATATCCAACCAAAGTTAATGTTTAACAAACAAGACTAAAATTGTTTTTGTCATCAGTGTTTCTTGCTAATATCCTTACTCTTTTACTATACATTTCCTTATTTTATGAGAAATAGAGCCTTATCTCTTACAAGTTTTTAAATGATAAAACTATATAAATTATACGTTTCATATAGATTTTTACAACTGCGTGCGACTCGCATGTCGACCGTATATTTGGGAATTTTTCTGAAAAATTTTTAGATTTTATTTAAAAAAGATCTTGAAACATGATTCAGTTTGGGTTTAGCAAATATTGAATAAAATATTTTATTCGGTTTTTCTATTTTATTTCAGAATAAAATATCAAATAAATATTTTGCTAATAACGTACTAGCATAGATGTAAGGTCTATATCAAGTAATTTTTTGTATTACTATTTCCGAGATATTTATTGACAAAAACATTTTAAAGTTTCTTTCAAAAAAGGAGACGTGGTTTTTATTATATAATATATTAAAATGAAAAAGTTTGTTTTGATCATATATATATGTGTGTGTGTGTGTGTGTGTGTGTGTGTGTGTGTGTGTGTGTGTGTGTGTGTGTGTGTGTGTGTGTGTGTGTGTGTGTGGACCCCATGTTTCTTTTACGTATCTCACGAACAGCCAATGATGTGTAATAATGGGAGGACAGAGAGACTTTTAGGGTAACTGCCCGGCATTTAGGTGTCGTATAGGAGAAAACCTCCACCAGGTAGTCCGATTCTGTATGCGTGATATTTTTTACCAATGGATTCGGAACCTCTGACCTCTTTTACGCTAGCTGAGCATGATGGCCCTTTGTCACAAGTAAAGGCATCGAATATATTTGTATATAATTTTTTAGGTATTTATTTAAAAAATCCTCAACACGGCAAATGAAAAACATTCGACTAATCAGTTTGGAGCTTGGTTACTATGAGGTTACTCAGTTAGAAATCAAAATCTTATTATATTATATCATTTGTTATTTCAAATAAAGAAATTAATTATATATATATATATATATATAGTTAATTGAATTAAGTACCCAGATCTCATTTTAAATCATTTTTAGCATCATATCTCAAAACTCTTTACTTTTTGAATATATTATTTATATATAAATATGCTTTGTTTATACAAACATATTTGATAACTTTTCGTATGGCTCATGTTACTCGCGTATGTGCTGCTCATGGCTTTCAGAGGATTATTCATTTCTGAATTATATAGAATAACTTTAAAAATAAAATAAGAGACAAAGTTCTTTTCAGTAAAATTACACATTCGAAGAATACCAAAAGTGAAGAATAAAATAAATGGAACTCTGTTTAATGAATAGAACAATAACGATTTTTTTCAAAAGATGAAAAAAAATTGAATTAGAGGTAGCAAAAAAAAAAAAAGCTAAAATAAAAATTTAGCCATTAAATTATAAAAAATATCCCCTCTCGTTTTTAGGTATGTTTCAAGGGAAAAAAAAAAAAAAATCTATATGAGATCGTCTAGTCTTAAATAAAAAGACATTAAATATATAGTTAATAAAGACATGCTATACCCATACATAGTGATATTTCCTTAATGAAGTTTTCAACAGATTAGTAGGTTCAAATGTCAGTGATGATAAAGAAAATACCCTCACATTAGAAAAAAATCTATCAAAAAGATTTGTGTATAAAATGCTGGATAATATCTAGATAATATAAGTAATTATATCTATTCAAACGAAGAAAAAAGGATTTATTCTTAAATGTCAAATATTAATTACGGCTAAAAAATATTACGAACTTAAATAATTAAAAAATTAAGAAATCTTCATGTATTAAAAAAAAGAAGCATTATTTTAAAACTAAAAAAAAAAATTGGTATATATATTTTACCTCCAGAGATAATTACATTTTTTAGCCATTTTCTTAATTAACCTGCTTATAATTATGTTTTGTCTTTATTCAAATAAATGCATGTCATGGACAGAACTTTGAAGAATTTTTTAAACTTCTTCCCACACTTATTTTGGACGGTCTTTAAAACTTAAAATTTGTGTGATGCAAATTTGGAAACTCAAATAAAATAGTACAAAAAAAAATTAGTAAAATCTAAAACAGCACATTTTAATTACTAAACTAAACTGATTAAGAATTTTTTTGCACCATCTCTGAATTAAATTGAAAATTATTATCGTAAACTAGATAAATATTTTTGATAATCTGAAATTAAATTATAATTATAAAAAAAATTGTGAACTCGTTTATTTTTGACTTAAAGAATAATCATGCTTAATAGTAAATTATGCTTTATATTCATTAACAAAAGAAAAATAATAGTTTTTATTTCGAATTTTTTTCTCACATTTAAAAATAGCTGAAATAACGAGAAAGATATATTCATGTTAACATTACTTATATCTCTATTTTTAAATTGTGTATTGATATTTTTAAACAACTTAGTTTTTAACCTGCTAAATTAATTAATAAATATTTAAATCCTTAAATAGCATAATTTTAAATTAAAGAAATTTATAAGCAAATAAACATTTATTGGTTCTCTAATATACTTGCTGTTGCTTTGGTTACTTTTTTATATTTAGCAAAGCTAGTTGTGATTTTTCATAAATATTCATTATAAAGTTCCAAGTTTTAAATCGTTAATATTTTATAAAAGTTAGAACCTGACTGTCAAGTTCAAGGAATCAGAAGTCCTACCCCACAACGTTCTTGGCAGACCATTGGCTATCGGATTTCTAACATCTGTTGGCGGAAGAGTAGGACATCCCGTCAGAAGAAGGGGTCAAAAAAAGGCAGACAAGGACGGACAGTGCTGGAAGAAGGTTGACCATGTGAGAATAGTAGATATTTAATTGCAGTTAAATTGTAAACATACATAACAGTAGTTATATTTTTTAATCTTTCAAAAAAAAAAAAATCTGAACCTACGTCATTAAGGGTGTGACAGCTCATCTCAGAGATTATGACTTAGAGTTTAACCCTTGACTGTCAGTAACATTGGGTGGATTTAATTTTCTGAGTTCTCTTCAATACAATGAGCAGTTATTCCTGAAAGTTCTCAAAGTCCTGAAAGTTATTCCTAAAAGTTCTGAAAGTTACATTACTTCTAACAACTGAATTATGGAATAACACAGATTTTCTGAAGTGGTGTTCTTCATTAGGAAGATGTCCGTAAGATATCTCAAGGGCCTTTGCTTTGGGAAAAAGTTATTATAGTTATATCACCTAAGAGCTAAATTTAGATCAAAAAATATTATCAACAAAAGAGACCTACTCCAAGAAATCATATATTTTGTACCCTTAAAAAATGTAAAGTTTTCCTTAAAATTTATTAAATAATTTGATTTTTTTTTTTTCATGAAAAAGGGGATTATGTAAAAAATTCAAGAAAATTAAATTAAATATATTTTAATGGATACGCATGTTTTGAGTACTCTTCAAGTATAAGTCTTACATATATTTATAAACAGTTAACTATTTTATTTCTTAAAAATGTGTATATCTACTTCTTGCTTAGTTTTGTTATGTCTATTATTTTAATTCTGCGTTTGTTATTGTTTTTATTTTATGTTGTTAATATTTTTTTAATTCTATTTTATTATTTTACTACCAGGTGTGAAACTGTGGGAACTGAAGGGAAACTTCATTATAAAGATGTCAATAAGATATCGCAAATACCTCTGCATTGTGAAAAAGTTATTATACACTCATGTCCATAAATTAAGGATAATTCAGAATCACACAGAAATTGAACTCTAAAATAAAAATTTCACCTGTAGAATTATCACACACATCTTGAAGAAGAATATGCAAATGACAGGAAACCACCAGATGGCGCGGATAGTACGTCACAATGACGAGAGTGTAAGAGAGGGTATATAAGGAATGGTGGCAAAGAAGTAAAATTGTTCACAAGCGCCTTAAAAGCCTTTCAGTGCAATAACCGCATAGTTATGGCACAAAGGAAGCATTTGGATGATTTTTACGTGGTAGAATTATCGGGCGACTGGAATGTGGGCGTACACAGCTGGAAGTATCCGAGGAACTTGGAATCGCCCAGAATGTCATCTCCAGGCTTTGGCAACGATTCCAAGATGATGGTAATGTGAATAGATGTTACAGCACAGGTCGCCCCCGAGTTACAACGCCGAATGAGGACCGGTATTTAGCAGTTACTGCCAAAAGAAACAAACGGAGCACAGCATCAGACCTGTCTCGTCAGCTCTCTTCAGCTACCGGTACGACAGTTTCAAGTCAGACCGTGTACAGACGCTTAGGGCACATTGGTCTATATGCTCGGAGGCCTGTCAGACGTGTTCCACTTACCGCAACTCACTGTCGCCTGCGATTAACCTGGAGTAGAGAGCATGCATTGTGGACACCGCAACAGTGGTCTAGTGCGATGTTTTCCGACGAGTCCAGGTTTAGTTTGCAGTCTGATTCTCGCCGGACTTTCATATGGGAGCGCCAGGTACCCGTTACCACCAAGAGAACACCATTGAACGACACCGTTACGGTGGTGCACGATGGCTCGTTTCGGGGAGGAATTATTCTTGGTTCCAGAACTGACCTGCATGTTCAGAGTGTAACGATGACAGGCCACATCTATCGGGATGTCATTCTGGAACAACACGTACGTTTGTTTCGGGGCACCGTGGGTGTTGAATTTCTGTTTATGGATGACAACGCCCGTCCTCACCGTGCAAACAATGTAGACGAATGCCTTCAATTGGAGGATATCACCCGTATGGATTGACCAGCATACTCACCGGACTTGAATCCAATACAGCATGTGTGGGATATGCTTGGCCGACGAATTTCAGCCCGTCAACCCCCTCCCACATGTCAACCGGAACTTCGGAGGGCATTGCTTGATGAGTGGTGTAATATTCCCCAAGATCAGATTGATAATTTGATACTCAGCATGCCTAGGCGTTGTAAGGCCTATATTGCATCGTCGGGGAGACATACTCCATATTAACCATCATACTAACCATGTTATACTGTTTTTTGTAAATATTTTTTTTTTAAATTTGCTCTAGGGAGTAAAAATCGCAATTTTTAATAATTTTGTCAAACATATAGCATCTTTTTTGCTCTTTACCTTTTGTTTAATAAATAGACTTTACAAATAAGTCAAATTTGTTTTGCTTCTGTCTCTTTCTTTGCCTGAACTTCATTATCCTTAATTTATGGACATGAGTGTAATTATACTAAAAGCTAAATGTAGCTAAAATAACATCATAAAAAGAGAGCTACTCCAAGAAATCTATTTTTTTACCCTTGAAATAAATGTAAAGTTTTCCTGAAAATTTATTAATTAATTTGGTTTTTGATTTCACAAAAAATGGGATGAGATTAAGCATTCAAAAATTAAATTGCATTATAAGATTGATTACTTTAAACCTCTTTCAATATCTTAAAATCTGATATAGATAATCGATGATAAGAAATAGTTGTCAGCGGAATAGAATCGAGCGTACAAAAACACAAATGTAGAAGATAATCATAAAATTATATTTCTCACTCTCTATTCATTTTTAAAATATGAAATACATTTATCTAAAATACATTTCTAATTCTCTGTTTCTAACTTTTTTTTTTATCTCTATATTTCTTTGGTGAAAACAAAAAATGAACTTTACTTAAACACAAGTACTTTTGAAGTGTGAAAAGACCTTATTTTGAATTTAATAGCATCATGGATCTAACTAGTAAGTTTACCCTTTGTCTGTTGATTCCATTTGTCTTTCATCAACTGCTACTAGCAGACGGCAGTTAATATCATTAGTGAGTTCTTTTACTTTTACAACTGCAACAACCTAATCATAGATTTGGAATAGATTGTAACACCAATAAAACATTACCTTTATCCGGTAATAACATTGCAGAAAACATACCAAAATCAAGTGGACTTCCGCTTGGGGAATACGACGCAATCTTATACTCTTGTTCACTGACCATCAAAATCAAGTAAAGATATTGAAATGGCACCTATTTCCACATTTTATTTATGGTAGCCCTCTATGGTTGATTCTATGAGGATTATTTTCAAAGCATTTATTTACCCATCGTGCAGTCATTAGATATAGTATTAATCCATTATAATGTAACATCATAATATTTAAAAAATTAAACTTTTATTGTGACATAATATAAACTTTTTTCCCTGAAAATATTTTCGATGTCTGAAATATTTAGCTCTAAAAGGTATAATCGAAATAAATCAAGATCATAAATAATGGGTGAAATTTCACCCCAGTATAAGAGTAAATCTATATTATATATATGTACAATGTAAGGCTTTTTATTTCAGTTTTTCAGTTTTCAAACTCCATTTTCCAAAATTATTGCACTAGCCATGCTAGACCTGAATTCTTTTTCTCATAACAACTTTTCATCTTGCATTTTCTATAATCACTGAATTTACATTTCTCTATGTTTCTATTCTATTCTCATCCGACGTTTTGAAAATTACTAACCTGAATACTTTAAAATTCCAATTGTACAATAAATAACATTCAAATTTCAAGTTTTCTATTTATTTGTCAGCAGCTTCTCGGCTACACTTGACAGCATTCTCCAAGTTTACTACAGTATATTAATGACCTAAACTTCAGAAAAAATAAAAACACGAAAAAAAAATCAAAAAGATAATGGAGGAAACACAATCCATTTCTTTTAATCCATGTCTTTAAATGTTATCAATGTGTTCTCGAGTTTTTCCAAGCATGTTCGCTTCCATTCCAACAAAAAAATAAAGTATATTTACACATTCGCTCATATTTTGAAAACGAAATAACAAAATATGTCCCTTCTTAAAATGGAGGAGACACAATCCAATCCATTCCACAATTTCAGAAACACAATCCGTTTGTATAACAGAATCAAAATAGCATTCCCTAAGCATAATTTTTCATGTGCTTCCTAGTTATTTCCATAAAATAAATTTCAAAAACAGAAAAAAAAAAGAAATTGAAAAATGATATGAAATCCGAAATTCTCATAAACTCCAATGACGAGACTGAAAATTATTAGACAGACACAATCATCAAAGGATGAACGGGAAAAACTACAGGAGCAGATCAAAAAGTAAATATACATGCATACAAAATATACGATAAAAAGGCAGACAAATCCTCCTGGAAATAAAAAAAAAAAAAACATAAAAATTAATTATACCTGAAAACAGATTTATCAAGGAATATCTACATTTGAAACATTATAAACCATGTTACTTCCGCTCACTAGATGACCGGTTTCAATCAAAGCAAATCTATCGACATATTCTGAAAATATATATATACCATAAAGAAATTGAAAAATACTTGCTTGAAAAATAATTTGCTTTTTATGTATCAAAGGTCCTGATTGTAAAGAAATCGGAATTGAATAAATACATCCAATTTCAATAAGAAAATTTTCTTTGATAAATCTAAGTAAAAATGTCTTTAAATATTGTCAACGTGTTGTCAAGTTTTCCACACATGTTCGCTTCCACTACAACAAAAAAAAGTAAAGTATATTTACATTCGCTCATATTTTGAAAAAGGAAGTAACAAAATATGTTCCTCCTTAGAATTTTTTCATCATCTGCTTACCTTAAATCGTTTTGATCTCATAAACGTGTACTTCTTTTAAAGGGTTAAGAAAGGCGATAAACATAGGAATGGCATTCCCCTCCTTTAAATTAGTTTTGACACTATTTTACGCCTTGCTTTTCGTCTATCAAAGGGCTTAGTAAAAGAAGAAACCGTCTTCATCCTGTTCGCTTAGAGAATTCCAGTTCTCGAAATAAAAAGATGAAGAAGGGAACATTAATTTTTCTTAAAAATTCTCTTTTTCGATGAAGTGTTGCTAATAAAACTGTTTCTCCGAAGACTGGAGTAACGCTTGAAGAAAAAAAGTGGTACAAAAAAAAAAAAAAAAAAAACTAGATCTTTTCACACATTCATCAATTTTCGAAACGCATCCATTCCATTTTTTTTTTTCAATCTTCCTTTTTCAAAATCTATTCCTCGTTTTATTTTGTCTTTTTTCTTCTCGATACGCTCGCTGTGCTTATTTTTGTAACTAGTGCAATTCCTTGGCCTGTTGCCATGTACAGCCATGCACCCTTTGCCTTCGTTTTATTGAATGACGGCGATGTATGCTGAAGGCTGGCCGAAGATGGAAGAAAGAGGCATCGATTCCTCAACGGATCCCTGCGGGGCACCTACGGGTATTCCCTTCTAATTACATTTTCAGAATGCCCGACTTCACCTTTTAAGAAGCGCACATTCATGACATTTGGCTTTCAAGCCTTCCTCCGTCTACAAAGGGGAAAAATGTCTTCTTTTTAGCTAATTATCGCTGCAAGAAGCAAAAATAGAAACCTTTGCCTCTGACCATTCCTATCTCACTGTATCAAATCCGAATAGAAATACTGCCAGATGTAATAACAAATATATTAAACATAGCTCTGCGATTCAGGAAATATGGATCGTATTTACATTTTTGTATGTGCAAGTAAGAATCATATATCACAAAAAAGGATATTTCTATCTAATATCACAGAAAAGAAAGATATTTCTATCTAATAAGCGATTTATTGATGATGTATTGTATATAAATAATATATAAAGCTTACATTCATGACATTTGGCTTTAGAGATTTCCTCTGTCTGCAAAACGGGGAAATTATCTTTTTGGCTAATTATCACTCAAAAAGTAAAAAAGAAAACTTTTTCCCTGATCATTGGATCGCCTCTTTCCTTTCTCTCTCACTGCATCAAATCCAAATAGAAATGCTATCATATGTAAAAATAAATACTATATATGAAGCATAGCTGCGTGTTTTGGAAATATAGATCGCATTTACACGTGTATGCACGTAAATATCACAAAAAGAACATTCTTATTCAATAATTTTTTTATTGATGATAAATTGTAATTAAATATTATACAAAGAATGGAAACAATCGTGAATTGATATTCAGAACAAAATGATGTAATGGTAATGAAAAAATAATAAGCTAAAACTGCTTATAAGATATTCGTAATTAAAAGTATAAGATATATACATATGGATACTTATTAGAGAGACTGAAGTGAACCGAGAAAATTTGTAGTTATCTATGTGTTGGCAATTAATGTTTTTTAAACCCAGTTCCCAGAAAGATTGTTCTTAGTGCTTGAATGATAGATACTTTGCGTAATAAACAGAAAAAAATTTAGTTAAAAATTTATTTAACGATGATTTTAGTTGAATATAGGTTTTTCATATTTATGGTAATAAAGGTTGGTGCAGAATATTCTTGTAATTTTTATAGGTGTCAGATTTTTTTATCTATTTAAGTAAAATCAAGACCTTTAAAGTATTCAATGTAGGATTAAGTGGACATACCACTTTAAAAAATCTGCTCAAATATTGATGCTTTGAAACACATTAGTCCTCATTTTATCGAGTATGTGAATTAAGCTATTTTTTTTATTTTGCACTCGTTTTTAGAAAAAAAGTCATATAACACAGACAAAGTAGCCAGTTATATCACGCTTTACGATACGTCGTACTTTTTTTTCTGTCTCGTGAGATGCACGTTATAACGAGAAGCTACTGTAATAAGTAATAATAACGAATAAATAATGATAATAATAAGAAACTGTAAATAGGCGGAATATATGCACTTTTAATATGATACAGGTTTGACAATTTTCCTGTGTTTCATATAAAAAAAAAAATAGATGATGATGCCTTACTGTAAAAAACCATAATTATTTTAAGGACATAGAATGAACAATTGGTTGTACGGGCAGGATAGATCCATATGAAGTGTAAAAATAACTTATGTATTAAAAAATATTGAGGATTGGAGTAAATATTTTTCTTTTCTTTTTCTTATTTTTATCTTTTTGTTTTATTGACTAACTTGTTAGAGAGACCCTTGATGGTAAACTTATTCTTTACGCTAAATCTTTATTATTCGAAGGTCTGAGAGCTATCCAGTAAGGAAGCGCCAAGGAAAAAATTTAAAGAAATTTACAACAATAATTTATTTGAAATATTAATAGAGGTAATTAATACCAAGGTTAAGTAAGTATGACCTTTTTTACTCCGGGTATTAGATTTCATATCAATGATTGATGAAATCAGTACATTATTACCATTTGTTCACCATTTGTGCCCTATGTGCAAATTTGGTGCACTTTTTCCTCCTAAGAGAAAAATGGAAGGATTGTCTTTCTGGAGGACTCAATCAAAATTAAATTACAAAAAGGACTTAATTGTAATCACAGCATAATATTTATATTACATCATTTGGCCATGAGCTTTTAAAGAAACGGAGAAGATATGCATATTTTCGGAGATTATAACTTACAAAAGAAAAGGCTATATCACTAAAAATATAAAAATCCTACCATATTTTTATTCAAATTATTATTCTAATTAGTATGAATTTTTATTTTAATTTTTAGTCTTAATAGTTTCATCATAATAATAAATTTTTAATATTTAATTCTTTTTTTATTAATCTTATTATTTTTATTACCTTAATTTTATTAATTTATTTAACCTTGTATTCAGTTGATTCGAAGGTTAGAATTCAAACTGATTCTTCATCAAGATAATTAAATCTATATTTTTACTTCTATATTTTGATCTAGAATAGCTGAAATCAATATAACAATTTAATTTTTTGTGTTTTAGGGATTTTTTGTATTTTGTCCAGTAACAAGTACACAATTTTATTAAACCACGTTTCATTTTTCGCACAGAATTCGCACAGAATTACTGTTGAAAAGTAAGTCACTTTTCTATTATTCAAAGGACTTCTGCAAATGTCTGGTCTCAAGATGCGCATTTGTACTGTCGGCTATTCACTGTAACAAGAGTCGCCGGTCAATAATAGATATCATGGACTTAGTTGACTTTAGCTTTGATATTTGATTCACTCGGACTTGATGGTATGTGGAAGCTAATGGCCTGCTACCTCTGACACTAAACAACATAATGATAGCCTTAATGATATTCCTCTACTATAAAAAAAACTTGGAGACGAGACTTTTCTCTTTCTACTCAAAATAATCCCATATAATTTAAATGTCCTTATTAATTAAGAAAGTTTAATATTAAACCATATGAAAAAAAACCTGTCGTTTCGCTTCTGACTCTATTATAAAAAAAATTCCAAACAATTTAAATGTCATCATTATGTATGAAAGTTTCATATGATTTTAAAAGGATTAAAAGAATTAATTAAATTTTAAAAGGATAAAGGATTAATTTATTGAATTTTAAATGATTTTAAAGGATTATACGCAAATAATGCATCATTTACCAACATTCGTCATATCTCTAGTAATAAGGCTATTCAGTGAAGTAGCTTAATAAAAATAGCAGGAATTGCAGACGGGAAAAGCTGATGGAGTCTTCCAGTTTTTACAAAGCATATTTGTGTGACGAATTTGTAAAAATCCTGTCAAAGTGATTTACGTAAGTTACGTATCACAATGACAATTTGTTGCGCACTAATAATGTTCATATGGTTTGTTCCTTTCAATTTTCAGGATTTTTGTTAAATAATAACTAAAAGCAATTACATCTTTTCAATAGATAACTGTTTTAATCACAAAGCAATCGCCCAATTTCAATGTATTTATAAGTTTTATTGAATCACTTTCTCTTTATTTTTCATATCAACAGGAAAATGAAAAGCAAATCAACAAACAGATCTATTGAATGAACTAAAATTCGTTGATTTTATTTAAATTGAAGTATTTATTATCAAAAAGAGAGGGGGAGTTGGTTTTCTAATTGGATTAACAACAGTTTTACAGTTACTACTTTTCAAACAGAAATTTGTTTTGTATGTAAAAACAGTAGGATTTATTTTTCTTATTATCCTATAATTAATTATCTAAAATGTGAAATGAAATATTAATGCAATTAATCAGATTTTAGTTAATAGTTAGATCTCTATTAAAAATTAATTTGATATTTTTAAATTCTTTAATTCATTTAAATTTCAATGAACAACTTAATTCAAGAGAGTTGAAATTCGATTAAATGGAATTAATTATATCCTTCAATATTTTCATCATAATTCTTATCAGATATTTAATTATTTAAAAGGCCTATCTTTGCTCTAAGAAATATTTTATAAAATAAGTATTATTAAAATCATTAGAAATGAATTAAATCTTATCATTAAGAGAAACACAATTAAATATTCCCGTTTTATAACTAATTGATGCTGATTTAATTATATTTTATTAAAAAGAATTTACAAAAAGTTCCATTTAATTAACTTTATTTACTAATTTACAAAATTTCAATAATAAACGAATAATTTAATAGCTTTCTCAGAAATGCTTCATTAAGATTATTTTTATTTATATTCTTTTTCGATATTTCAATTAAATTTATCAATTACAGAGCATTTCCAAGTTTCTATCTGACTTGACATTTAAAAAAATTAATTTGATTTTTATTTGAAATTTGAATTTTATTTAATAGATAGTCAGTTCGTAATGCTTAACATCTGATTAAATTTATATTTCTTTTTTATTTAATAGTGTATTTTCAATTATTAAAGTCAGTTTTCTATTGAAATATTTTCAGTTCTTTTCTTTCAGATAAAGTAATTTTCAAAATAAATATATCTTCATCGTGAACAAACCAGCCGTACATTAAGCGTTATTAATCTTAAAAAATTATTGGTGTTCTATTTTAAGTTGATTCAATCAGTAATATTTTTAAATTTACTGGAATTTGGGCCTGTTTTTCAAATTTTTATACAGGAGCATTTACAAATTTCTTTAAAGAAAAAAATATCTATTATTCTTAAACTATTGATCACGTAACTATTGAAAGTATTGATGCATTAACCATACATCTATTACTTTCTTAAAAACAGGATTATTTTATCTTGGTAAAATGAGTCTAGTATTTATTATAAATAAAATCAAACAGTCTCAACTTGGTGTTTCTTTTTTTTTTTTTCCCATTACTTTTGCGTTACTTACGCACAATTAATAAAATAAAATGAAAGGAAAAGTAATGTTTATGATTTTTATTTTATCTTCTATCAAGTCCTACAAAAAGATTAATGCTTTTCAATAATTGCCATATTATCAACAATCATAAAAAAAAATTCTTTATATTTATATAACCATAAATAAATCCTTGTTATGATAATTTTATTTATTTACAAAATCAAACAGTCTCAACGGTGTTTTTTTCTATTACTTTTGCGTTACTTACGCACAATTAATGAAATAAAAATGAAATGAAAAGTAATGTTTATGATTTTTATTTTATCTTCTATCAAGTCCTACAAAAAGATTAATGCTTTTCAATAATTGCCATATTATCATCAATCAGTTTAAAAAAATTCTTTACCTTTATATTACCATAAATAAATTCTTGTTATGATTATTTTAGTTATTTACAAAATCATTTCTAGTTGTTCATTTCAACAATTAAATTTTAAATAAAAATCCAATAATATATTATCGAAGAGAAGATTTTAATATAATTCAAGTATATAATAAAAGTAAGTAATAAAAATAAGTTCTAGGTTTTTAATAGTGTTGTGTGTTTCTAGGTTAATAGATTTAAAAAAAAACATTTTCCTCTGGGTAAGCCGTATCAGAAATCGTATTCTAGGTTTATGAACACTTGCAAAGAATCATTTAATAGTTAATTTATTTATTTATTAAAACAGGTTCACATTATTGCTGAAGTGAAAACGTTATAAGCCATTCACTTTTGTAGATAGAAATCTTTCTCCTTATTACATAAATATTTAAAATAGTCAACGCATGTTACAAGATTTCAGTATATAACTAAATATTATAGTAGTTATTAGTTTTTATCGACAAAATTTCTTGTCCCGAAAAAAATATTGAGATGCCTTACCCATCCTTAAAATTATGATTTATATGTTGTCAAATATCTAATCCCTTCAACACCCCTTTTTCCCCATGATTATAAGTCAGTTTTTCAAGCCAGGCCAAACACATTGTAAGCCAACACTAAATATTTTGACTATAACCTGGATAAAAAGAGAGATAAATATTTAGAATGTGGCAAAATAAATTGCACTGTATTATTCATGGAACCATTCTCTTAAAAGCTTTAATTCCATTTACAGCTGGCACCATTGGCCCCATTAATGAAATCTGGGAACGTCATTTAAGAAACTCATTTTCCAATCATACTCTACTGGAACAGCGGTTCCCCTTTGGAAAAAATAGGAAAGGAAAAGGGAAAAAAAATGATGACACGAAACCATTATGAAACGTTAAATTAATTAGCCAATTAATTCATTAATTAATTGAGGGACGAATGAAGAATAGATGGAAATAAAAATAAATATATTTGCGTGCTTGCATATTTAGATACGTGCGTGAAAAAAAAAAAAGAACAAAGGGTATGAAAAGAACAATAGAACTCAAAAGAGGGAATTTGTAGGCGTGGCTGGATGAAAAATGAGTAACGATCTGGGTTGGAAGTCAGTGAGTGTTGAAAATACTTCGCTTAAAAAAGAATAAAGCAAAAATTGTTTAAAATGTGTCTCATTTGTTATGTCTTTATTATCTCATCGTCAAAAAACACACAAACAATAAATTCTTTTTAGATATTCCCTTCTGCACAATGATGTTTTCAATTTTTTTTTTTTTTCATGATTATTTTAACGTTGCCGTTAAAGAAATTAAAAATACACATTTGAATATTTTCTTTCTTTTTTTAAGTAGTGAAGCAAATGGTAAGGTTAACCACATTATGCTAAATTGCTTTTTTTTTTTTTTAATAAACAACATTTAGAGGCAGATGGGTGAGTTTCTATTTTTTTTCGATGTTTAAAGATAGCATTTAAAAGTAAAACAAAGTTAGGTACGTGCAACTATTTTTATCGGCCTATTTGAGTTAAGTACTGCTTTCATCATTATTTTAAAAATTTCTACACTTCGTTTTTTAACCAGTGTTTTTGCTACTTTGTCATATTCATATGCTTTAAACTTAAACAACACCTACAATTCTTATATATTTTGAATTCCGCACCTGAAAGTAATTTTTGCCGACAACTTATTTCCCTTCTCTCGTATTATAAGAAGTTGTTTTCATAACTAATTTCGTTATTAACCACTTAATTTTAAAAGACGTGAAAATAATTAGTGAAATACTTTAAATATTCCAGCTAATGGATGGGCCCATAAACTAAAATTGGATTTATGAACTAATGGAAGTTATTTACGCCATGTCATTGAAATGCATCTCAATTAACACACTTATCTAATGCCACTTAATAGATTATGTTCCAACATTTTAAACTAAGTATCTAACTTTAAATTGAAGTCGTTTTTTAAGGTCCTTTTTCTTCAGGAGAAAAAAACAACATTATTTTATTAAAAGTTATGTTTTTATTTTAAACAATTATATCAACCTCAATTGTTTTGTTTTCTCGTCGTTTGTAAACCAAAGGAAAAGTCACTATAAGAAGCTGATTTTAAGGTACACGAACACCTTCGAAGGAATTTTTTTTGAAATTATTGAAATTTTTATCTTTGTACACATTTTTGAATTGAATGTACCTAAAAACTAATGATTTCACATCAAAAAAATTTTTATTTTTTTTTTTTTAATTTTTATAGGCTAAAATAAGAGTAAAAATAGCCAAAAATTGATACTGTTACAAAACATGATAACTCAAAATCAAATCAATATTTTTTAAATTTCTAAGCTTGTATTTGTTTGTACTAATATTTTACAGGGAATAGACCTCCGGTAAATTTATATCTTTATTATTTATTATTTTGTACTAGTTTAAATGCTGTCGACACAAAAATTCTTTCAAAATTTGCATGTAATTCCAAGTTTAACAATTAAAATAAAAAATATTTATGTAGCTATAATCATTTCCAAGGTCTATTCCCTGTAAACATTTATGAAAAACATATATACAAAGTTTTGTAGCATTTGGATCTAAATTACTTGTGTACACAACTTATTATCATATAGTTATCAACTTATTATCATATTATTATCACAACTTATTATCATATAGTTAATTGTGTTACAATTAATTATAATTGTAACACAATTAACTATATGATAATAAGACAGATGATATACACAGATAACTATAAGATCAATAAGATAATTACAAAAAGGAGTATTCATTAATTTAATGAAGACAATTCACCATGAGGAAGTTAAAAATACGGTATATTAAAAGGTTAAAAATACGGTAGATTAAAAAATTAAAAATTAAAAATACGGTTACAGTAATATACATTACTTAAACGAAGATACAGTTTATTGAGATATATTTTCTCTTATATCATTTCTAAATCAAAATTGTATAGGCGAAAATATTTTTTATTCAACTGTAAACATGTTTATGAAAATAAATACATATAAAAGTTTTTACATATTAATAAAATAAAGTTCAATATTTCAAATAATAACTCTTCTATAATCCAGTTTTTTATGACTTTTTTTAAACTTATCTTTATCATCTAATCAATTTAAAGGGAAGAGTTAAAAAATGTAGATGCCTTTATTTTGAAAGAATTTTGTCTATTTTTAATAAAAAAAATTATAAGAATTAGTTAAATAATTAAAATTAAATATAATTGAAAAGGAAATAACAAAATCTTTTTAAACATCCATGTATTTAATTGAATAAGACTATATATTTAATCCTTGAAATAAAAATTCATGCGACTATATTGGTTATCGTTTATATTATATTAAATAATTTATAATCTTTTATCATGAGTTTGAAATTGCCTAAAAATAGAAATTTAAATGTTATGAAAATTAAATCGTTTGAAAAGCATCGATTCTATTCAAAATTTTAGAAATGTACGATTAACTGTTTTGTATTTTTTTCTTAAATTTAATCGTAAACACAATTTTTTATATGACTAAAAAAATTATAATTTAGATTCCCTTTTTATAAACAAAATATAAAATTTATTTTTGTATACGAAGGGCACAAAGTATTATTATCATAATAATTATTATCATTATTTTGCATAAACTTAGGAGAGAATTAAGCATTTTTTCTCCAAATTTTCTTGGTATGATTTTGTAGAATTTCATTGAAAAATTAAACTTCTATGAAGAATTTTGTTTAGATCTCGTATCCACCTCGGATACAGTATTCTTAATTTAAATTAAATATTTTAGTAATTCATCGAAGAAATCATCCAAAAACTTGAATTAGCACTTTTCTGGTGAATAATAATCATATGCTTATCACTGTGATGATGGCTTAAGACTTGTTATTTCAAGCCATGTTGTATATATGAATTTTTATTGATTTATATACTTTAAAACTGTCTAATAATTACAAAAATCCACTTTCTAAAAATAATTATGAAATTTTGATCAAGTAAACTTTCAAATGCTGCTATATTCAATTGCATCATCAGAAATTTCAGTTTCTTCTCATATTTCTAGCCTTCTTTTTTCTTGGTTTCCTTTTTTAAAAATATATTTAAGATTAATATGATCATTGCCACTATTTACATCTTCCAATTCCCCTATGGTCGATTGAAAGTCTGAATTACTTTTAGACAGTTTAGTAAAGGAGTTCATGAGAGCTAATAATTCAATGCAGGGATGCACACACCACGCCTTATTATACACTGAAGTGACAAAAGTCATGGGATAGCAATATGCAAATTTTCAGATGGCAGTAGCATCGCGCAGAACAGGTATAAATGCGCAGTGCTTTCGCAGAGCTTTAATTTCTGTTCAAGTTATTCATGTGAAGAGGTTTTGACGTGATGATGACCGCACGACGGGAATTAACAGACTTTGAACGCGGAATGTTAGTTGAGCTAGACGCATGGGTCATGTCATTTCGGAAATCGTTAGGAATTCAACATTCCCAGATCCACTGTGTCAAGAGTGTGCCGAGAGTATGAAATTTCAGGCATAAACATCCCACAATGGACAGCGCAGTGGTCGACCGCCTGCACTTAACGACCAAGACCGGCGACGTGCAAAGTGTCGTAAATTCTAACAGACAAAGCAACACTGCGTCAAATAACCGCAGAAATCAATGTGTGGGGACGTACAAGGGACTTGTCTGTTAGAACTGTGCGGAGAAATTTGGCTTTCTTGGGCTATTCCAGCAGAAGACCGACTCGAGTGCCTTTACTGACAGAACGACATCGCTTGCAGCGACTCGTGGGCACGTGAGCATATCGGTTGGTCCCTAGATGAATGGAAAACCGTGGCCTGGTCCGATGAGTCACGATTTCAGTTGGTAAGAGCTGATGGCAGGGTTCGAGTGTGGTGCAGACCCACGAAGCCATGGACCCAAACCGTCAGCAAGGCACTGTTCAAGCTGGTGGTGGCTCCGTAATGGTGTGGGCTGTTTTTTCATGGCATGGACTTAGTCCTCTGGTGCGACTGGACCGAACATTGACTGGAAATGCTTATGTTCAGCTACTTGGAGATCACTTGCAGCCATTCATGGACTTCATGTACCCAAACAACGATGGGATTTTTATGGATGACAATGCGCCATGTCACCGGGCCACAACTGTTCGCGATTGGTTTGAAGAACATTCTGGACAATTCCAACGAATAATCTAGCCTAGATCGCCCGACATGAACCCCATCGAGCATTTACGGGACATCATCTAGAGGTCTGTTCTTTGCTCAAAATCTTGCACCATCAACGCTTTCACAATTATGGACGTCTATCGAGACAGCATGGCTCAATATTCCTGCAGAAGACTTCCAACGACTTGTTGAGTCCATGCCACGTCGAGTTGCTGCACTTCGTTTGGCGAAAGGAGGGCCGACACGATATTAAGAGGTATCCCATGACTTTGTCACTTCAGTGTATGTCCGTTTATCGCTTTTAAAAATATAGTGGGATACTTATAAGTTCAGACCATATTCAAAGAGCATGCTGGTCTGCATGAGATGTATATTTATGGAATTTTTTTTTCTTCTCTATTCTTATTACCGAAAACATGTTTATTTTTAAAATTGCATTAAACAATAGAAATTTGATGTTGCTAAATAGTGCATTAAAAGGCGCAAGGATGAATGGATCAACACATACTTGTAAACAAACAGTTTAAGTAATTATAAATGTTAGAAACCTTTAATCACTTTATGCTTAGCAGCAAAAATCAAACCAAATACTGAAATATCACGCATTAAATTATTTATGTTTTTATTATTTATTTATTTTTATTTTTGTCTAAAGAAATGAAATATATATATATATATATAAAAGTTTTTAGAATTTTTTTGTGTGTGTGTGTGTGATCCGTGGCCAAACTGCGTTTTAGTTCATGTGGTCCATGCCTTCACAAGTTTATGTAACCTTTGTTGTAACATTTTCTAAAACAGCTCAGTTTACTGCTGTATATATGAAATCTGTTAATTCGAAGCTGCACCAGCTATAAGATTCAAAGAAGTGTTATGTACTTGGTCTAGTTTACACCAGAATAATGAATCCAGCAGCACCGCCACCAATTAAAACCGAAATCTCATCTCCTGACCAAACATAAAAACCTTAGTAATAAATCTGAGACACAACATCACTCGCATTTCAATCAAGAAGAAACTATAAATAATGATAATGAGGAAATAAATAGCATGAATTTCATTGATAAATCACCAGTGAGACCACAGTACAGTGTTCAAGAGCAGTTAATTAAGAACGCAGTAAATCATAATAGCATAGGATAGCTACAGGAAAAAGATCATATGCAGCAACGAAAATTATCTTATATACCCTAGCAAACACACATGTAATTTCAAGTACTTTAACCTTTTTTTTTTTATTTAAATTCAAATATATACATATACGACAGTTATAAATACGACTAATTCAAAATGATTTATTATTTATAAGTGAAATGTTTAAATGGAAAATGTTAAAACAAATATTTTTCTTTGCTTTATAAAATTAAAATTTTCAGTTCCCATAAAAATAAAAGTTTCTAAAATATTTTGGATCAGACATGAACTTCTGAATAGTAAAGTTTAGTAATAAATCTTACATTAAGTTAATAGGAAAAATATACCATATCTCGAAATTCTATAGATGCTTCCTGTGATACTTAAAATTCGACGATAATGAATATAAGAATTAAATTTGGATGGAATATAGTTGATAATCTCAATCCTATTATAGTTTCTTTTCAATTTGTTTTTCACATTGTAGGAGAAATAGCTATCGAAAGTCATCATAAAAGAAATGTTTTTTCCATTAAGTTCTGACCAAAACAAATAATGAAATGTATTTTTTTCTAGGCGAAAGACAACTATGGTTAAGTGATATGAATTCTGAAAGTTTTGGTCTAGGTATATGCTTATTGATATCTGTATATTGGATCCCAAATCAAGTTGTTTACATCAAGATTGCATCTTATATTTTCGTTGTGTGTCTCATATTTATTTATATATAAATATGATGTAATGGAGTACAGGAAAACTCTTGAAGGATCTTTATAAATCATTCTGAAACCAATAAGAATTCTAATAAAGGCCGAACGAATCGTAATTTGAGTGGAGTATTTTGTGAGGAATGCCAGAAAAAGCATGTACTAAGAATTCTTCTGGGTTCTCATTATTAGCAACAACTGTAATAACCAGACAACTATTTGAAAAAAACTTTGGTCTGTCTTTTCTTCATGAGAGGATGTAAACAGAGACGTTATTAAATTTTTTCATAAGCGAATTATACATATTCCATCTATAAATAAAATATTTTTTATCCTATTATTATATTTTTATTAAATATTTTAAAAAGAAATTATCCTCGATATATTTGAAGTATTTTATATATACTTAGTATATTTGAATCTACATTCAAATATACTAAAGACATGTTTATAGTTAATTTTTTTGCCAAATCATTTATTGAAGAGTAATTATTAGATAAATGAATGCATATTATGTCAAAACTACAACACCAAATTGAATATTCATTGACTCAAAATAAAAGCGTTTCATTCTATTTATTCTAATACAGCTGTTGTGAGGCATATTTCTAACAAATATATTTTCTATTTTTTAAAAAGTCAATAAAATTCTATATGTATGAAAAAAGGTTTTTGATAACCTCAAACTTTAATTATCATTTAGTGCAGTGTTACTAATATTCACACGACGATTGTAAAAGCACGTTAAAAACATTGTTGATATTTTGGTAAAAGCAACATTTTTCTACAGAGCGTACAAATATTTTTGAGTAAAAATTATTCATTTTACAGTTGTTTTAATACTTCATTGAAAAATAGACAAAAAATTATCAGAGAATTATCAAGAAGTTATCAGAGATTTATAAAGAAATTATCAGTGTTTTGACGAAGTGTCAGCTAGGAATTCTCGATTTTATAACAAATAGTTTGAATGATATTGGTTATTTTCTGTATCAGTTAACTTACATGTAGGCAGCTTTTCATATATGTAGTCTTAATACCATTCAAGACTAAATTTTGGGGAAAAACTTCCAGTGTATGATGTTATACTACTTTCTGATGAAAATTTTTATTCTGAAAAGTATGGTCATCCATTAATTATAGTGCAATTTCCATGCTTAACATACATTAACATAAAAAAATTTTTGCAGATAAAAATGAGCAATGGTTAGTAAATCATCATTTCAGTTTGATTTACATATGTAAATCATTTTACTATTATTAATTTACTATCAATTTTTGATTTACATATTATAAAGTAAAGTAATAAAATGAATTGCTATAGTATAATATTTTGAATGTTGTTAGTAAAAGGAATTGCTGTTTAAAAACTGCTAATAGTTGCTGTCAAAACAATTATGACTTGATTTAATGATGTAAAAATATTTTGAAAGCGGTAGTATTTTTGCATGTTAAGAAAAAAAAAAGTTTCAATTGTAAAAGTTTAATTTGTTTATGTTTGTGTAGAGGCTCTTAATGTACAAATTTAAACAAGGGATACGAAATAACCTTCATTATACAAATTATCCTAATTAAATTAAGAAACAATTGTTTACCCTAAATGCCAGGAGCACTAACAAAGATTGTTTCTTTTATTATTATTTTTTATTTAGTATTTTATTACATACTAATTATTATTCTTCAATTAAAAGCAAATGGATGTTTAACTATAAAAACTAATAAACTTAAAATTCTCACATGTAACCTAAGAATTTTAAAAAAAAAAAAAAGTATATCTTAAGCTATACAAATAATGTGGAAGCTTTTAAATTAATAAAAAGTCCTATGGCTCTCATCAAATAAATTAGTACTGAAGGTGAATGTACTTTTGCTTAATAAAAGAAAAACAGAACTTGCTTCTACTTAAGAGTGTAATTAAATGAAAATAAAAAAATGAATGGTCATTTTACATAAAGTGAGAAGGAAATCCTTTTAACCGCTTAGATATAATTAATAAATTAAATTACTTTTCACTAAAGTAATTCATTAAAAAATGCTCATTAAACTTAAATTTTCCATGTCGATGAATTTTGTCTTATGGAAGAGTAAATTGTCTTAGGAAATGTAATTGACTAAAATATAAACCTAGGCAGAAACAAATTTACAATTAAATTCAGCAACTACTTAACAAATTACTCATGTTTTGTTGTCTTAGTGGTATTTTATTAATAAATAGTGTTAACTTCTTATTTTAAATAATACTACAATGAAGTTTTTATCTCAAATTCAAATTACCTCAAACTGTTGTTTTTTCAAACTAAATGGAAATTACTTTAACCGGTTAGCGGTCTTTTAATCAATTACTTTCAATTCTAACAATTTTTTATAAATGTAATATATAGAAAAACATTTGCCGAAGATAAACTTTGCTTAAAATTTAATCTATTGAATAAAAATGTATTCAAGATAACAAAGAGATAATAATGTAGACTGCTACATAAAAATTTAATCTGTTTCATATGTGTTTGGGTTGGTAAGAAAATACATTCGGTTGTTACAATGTACTTAAATAATGAAAACCGAAATTGCTGCCCTGCCAACCAAATATTTGCAAATGATTTTTATTTTTATTGCATTTAACTATTGATGTACAATTAAAAATAAAATAAAATATTCAGTTTAGATTATTTAGCTCGAGCTGTATTGTAGGTGAAGAGTCATGGGCGGTAATAAAAAAAAAAATCAAGGTTGTTAAAAAGGAAAGAATTTTTTTTTTTTTTTTACTAAAGTTTCAAATGGTGAGAAAAATATTTAATGTTAAAAAAGATCAGAAGATGAAATTTTTCATCGCATTTTATAAGGACAGCCAAATATTTATGTTACTCTTTGTATATGATTAATGTTAAACAATTCTGAATTCTCAAGTGTAATTCAATAAAACTGTAATTTATTTTCTAAAATAATTCTATGCAAATTATTTCTATAATAATACTAATATTCTTACAGTTTAATAAAAATATATCTATATTAATATACTTATAGTCTATTCTCTGTACTAATTCTAATGATTATATGTGTAAGTCTATTCTCAGTGTATATTGTATAAAAATATTCATGCTATTTTGTACAAATTTTATTGCCTTATTTATAGATAACAATGTGTGTTCCTCACAAACTCGAAAACACACACCCCCAGAATCTGATGTAAGGAAACGCGCAGATAATTTCAATAAAACATGAAAGTGTTTTAGGAAAAGATAATAATGATAAAAAGAAATAACTCATCAAAAACATATATTAATACATAATTTTACAAAATATCACGGACTACAAAATATAATTTAATACCTTGTAATTCTATGATTTATGATTAAAATGATTATAAGCATACACAAAGAATCATTTATGAAAAATGTTGTTTCCAAAAAGTCATTTACCTTTTTTAATATTACATTTCATGTAAAAAATGCCATTTAGCAATAAACAAATACTCTTTTTTTTTTTTTTTTAAGTTCTTTATAATATCATATATATATATATATATATATATATATATATATATATATATATATATATATTCCAGTTTTAATCGGTTTCTACTACTGGTAATTCCGAGTAGCATCGCTTTTGCTATAATACCACCAATATCATACTCTTTCACAATTAAGTTCTAAATTTAAAATAAACTTTTCAATCTTTAAAAGCCATAAATTAAAACGACCAGAATTTAAAAAAAAATTATATTTTTAAGTGATAGTTTGGTGATCATATTCATCTCTTGAAATCCAAATTTACACAACTTATAATTGCTGATTTTCATGTTAAAGAGAAAACATTCATTTCAGCCGAATCGAGAACCTATTGATATCAGCAAACGGAAACAAAGGAGAGAAACAAAGATGTGTCAATGAATTGGAACGTGAACTTAATTTCCATGATTGATGCAGTCCCATGAACGAGAAAATCGCAATGCGAATCAGACACTAGCGTTACGACAATATCAGCAGGGCTTGCATTCATCCAATCGCCTTAGAGGTGAACGTAATTATACTGTGTCACGTCGCCTAATTCTAGTAGAAGACTCATCTTTGTACCAAAGCATCGGTCTTACGCGATTCTAGTAAGATGTCGATTCTGGAGTCTATCCCGACGTCGATATCACTGAAAGGGTATCCTTCCAGCAAGGATTTTCCTTCATATATCATTAACATTTTTCTTCTCGTTCGGGACTCAACTAGTCTTTTTTTTCCAGTAGGTAATCCGAAGTCTTGCCTTGATATCATTAAGGTTGTTTTTCCGTATATTCAGCCTACCATTACCGAACTGCTATCAAAATCTTACTTTAAGTCGGCTGCAAAACTGGATGACCGACAGCCTGATAAATGGAATATTGCCCTAACTGCTCAAATCTTGAAAAATAACTTTGGAAGCCAGATACTCCTTTCCTTTCCTTTCCTCCTCCACCTCCCATACACATCTGTAGAATAATATACCCTAGCAATAAATCACTCATTTCTTCCAATTCTGACATTTATAAAACTTTTACACTTTTCCTGAGGGAAGACATTTATTTTTAAACTTACTTTGTCGTGAATTGCAGTTGGGGAGATAGTGCTTATATAGAAGTATCGATTTATGGAAAAAAATTACGGTAGGTAAGATTTACTAGTTTTACAATTTATAAGTTTGTTGATGTTCAAAAGCCCTCGAATTGGTCAGAAATGCTTTATAGTTGTATCACTAGGATATTGAGGAAAGTTGAACAGGAAAGCATTTTTTACTTTACAACTGACAAAAATTAATTGTTAATACATTTAAAATTATATATTGTGTAACAAATTGTTCATCTACCCATTTCTGATAAAATGTATTAAAATAATTTAATTTTTAAGTTTTCGAAATGCTTATTTACAACATATTATATTTATATCATAACATTGTCTGAATAATTAAACAATAAACATATCTAGTGACTGTTACATTAAATGTCATAGTAATTTCCTTAAATGTTTAGAAAAGAGAATAAAGTTCATCAATATATAAAAACTAAAACGAAAATATGTTACATATGGTAAATATATTGCATTTCAGTATAAAAATAATGTAAATGACTTTAATATATCACTTTGAATTACATTTGCACTGTATTGTGTGCGGTAATGAAGAGTTTATTTTATACTTCTTATTTAAATATCAAAGGAAAATACTGACAAATAAAAATATAGTAAACTAATTAATTAATTAGTTTCTGAATTCAAGAGTTTCATTCAAGAGAAATTTCAGATTGAAATTTTATAACCACGATTATTATACAAAAAAAATAAATAAATAAAATTGATGTGGTTTATCTTTTGAAATACTTTTTGTAAAACTAAATAGTTAATGAGAATTATACAAAAGTTGGTAAATTTTAATTATACGCATAGTTTATATGTGTGAAAAAATACTGAGTATACTGTATATATTAAACAAAATTCTACTAAAATTGAAGAGAAGTGTGTACTTGAATACTAAAGATTACATTTGAATCCTGAGTAAAAAATGCTGTAGTTCGTTACATGTAAGTAATTTGATTATAATAAGCTATATTATTACCAATAAATGTTTTTTATAAATGTAACAACAATAAAATCATTAAAAAAAAAAGGTTCTTTATCCAAAATGAACAAAACATTATTTTTATAATTCACTCAACAAAGTTTTGTTATTTTTATTATTTCCTATTATTTAATTATTTCATGTTCAATAACACATTCATATTAAACTACTTAAGCATTTAAAGCCAAAATCAGTCGAATTATTTCAATAAAATTTTAATTCCTGTTTCCGAAATTTTAACAAAAACACTTTATCAAAAAATTTTTAGACAAAAATTGGATACCATATTTTCTGATTTCTTAATAGTGCCTGTTATTTAGAAAGAATGTAAGGCTTCTTTCAAACATTCAAATCTGGTTAAAAGCAATTTAGCATACGGTTAATTAAGTCGGTCTAATTAAGAATAGACTGACGTATTTCTTTTCAAATTGAATCTCTGAATATTTATCAGATTAACATACTAGTTTTTGTAAAAAAAATAGCCAATATTTCTTCGTTATAACTTATTTCTTAATTTATTTTAAATTTTGATAGCCATGTACGAATTCTAATAAAGATGTTAATGAGTCTGTTAATTACCATTTTTAATTTGTTATATTAAATATAATTTATATCTATCGATGAAGTAAATTTAAACAGTTTTAACGTAATAGTTCTTATAATTAGCTACCATTTTTGTTAATTATTTCTAATAGTTTTGATAATTAAATTAGACAGAAATAATTTAACTTATCAAACACTGATTACCTATTTATTAAGCATAAAGGATTGAATTTTTTTTTGTAATTTAATTTTTCATTATCTTTACCTATGCCAGAGTACTGGATTTAAAATAAGAATAGTATTTTTTTCAGTTATTTTTCCTATTTAGACTTTACTTTTGCTATACATGCATAGCAGAAATTTTCTTTCTTTAAAAATATTATTCACTCATAATAATTAAATTCTTTTCAATCCTTGAGTTTGAATCATATTTCCTACTAAAATTATATTACCAACTATGATTTCTTACACATTTACTTCATTTAGTATAAAAGATAATAAAATATTACTATTTCTGTTGCCTTCTACGATTTTTGCAACAGTGAAGGAATTGAAAGGGGAAAAAAATCACACTATGCTTTTTAACCTCTTCAAGAACAATTTTTATAGTGAGAAAAAAAATTAATTAAATTTGGTTTTATTACTATTTGTTCATTTTATATTCATAGAAATTCAAAAATAAAGAAAATAATAATAAAAAAGCAAGAACAATAAAAATGCACAAAAAACTACAACCTCCTCATTTGTGGCCACTGAGCATTTGAGAGTTAATTCGGCAATGCTTTTGCATAATCTCAATGGATGTTGTCGGGGTGTTTGTTAACGTATGGTGGCCATCGGTTCTGAGTCTCCTTGCAAAGGCAAAGTGTCTGTAGAACATCTTTAATATGTGATGGTAAGTCATTTAAGCGAGTGCTATGTAATATATGAAAATTCGGCAATATTATAGTAGTTAAGAATAGTTAAGATAGAAAAAGTCCGGCGATAGTATAATTAGTAGGCCACTACGAGAGGATGTCCACAGGGGTCTCACAGCGTATCCCTGCTCTGGAATATAATTTCAGATGGTGTCCTAAATCTGCAATCCCAGAAAACTGAAAACCCAAGTTTATCCAGGAAGAATTAGTCTTAGTAGTCTGGGGAAAAGATAAAACTTCTCTCTAACAACTGATGGAGTGGGGAGTTTGTCATAAGTTAATTGTTAATACTATTAAAATTATAAATGCATATGCGCAAGCTGAATATGGTAGACCCACCACGAATCATATTGGATAACTCTTCCAGCGGTAGAAGAGATGAAGTATTTGAGAGTGATATGGGATCATACCATAGTATTCCACCGCCACTTGAAAGTTATAAAGCAGAAGACTGATTACCTGACATACTGACTCTGGAACCATAGCGGCTAAACTACTGTAGGAAACCATCTCTACTTAAGAAGACCTATAAAGGTGCCATTGAACCTTATGTACTTTATGATCGTGACGCATAGGATGAAATTTAAGACCTTTATCGAAAAACTCAACATCATCTAAGGAAGACAGCTTTTGGCGGTTGTCCGGGCATACATGACAGTCTCTACACGTGCACTGTAAGTCCTAGCAGGAGTTGCCCCCTCTCGATGTTTGTGCGATGGAAGTCCACGAGAAGTTTTGGTGACTGTTATCAAGATACCAGCATATCACCGGTCAGAGTTCACACCAAATGAATATAAAGTGGTAGCTGAATTGTAGGATATACACCCCGCACATAGAACAAATGTACCATTCGACTTGTCGGAACCTTATGAAAGCGAAATTTAAATATACACTGATGGAGCGGGCATGGAAGATAGCTGCGGGTAGAGTGTACTGGTACTGTACTATGGTCAGAAATTCAGTCAGAAATAAGAAGATTGGAAGGCCATGCGTCAGTCTATCAGGCTGAATTCGTGGCTATTCACATGGCCTTGGAATAACTATTCTTACAGTGACTAAGAGCATAAATATATACTCAGACTCGAGATCTGCATTTCAATATTTAGCAGATCCTTCCAATACAGCAAGGAAAGATCTAAGAGACTTGATTCTGAAAATTTGGCAAGAACACTGGATTTCCAGCACTAAAAGGAGGCTAACAGCTCAATTTATTACGAAAGTCAACTTAAGAACCGAATTATATAACCCCAACATCACACAGGTTCTGTCTCGACATGGTTAGATTCCCAGGTTACTTCTATAGGTCTGGTAAAGCAAATATTGACTTCGCCAATGTCGGGAGTTCGGAGACGTATGGCATTTTTAAGTTGTTGTCCTACAACTTGGCCATTGAAGAGACACCTAAAGTTTAATAAAACCAAGATAAGAGACCGTTGATTAGTATCAGAAAATTTATACTGGATACTCAAAAGGTGTAAAATAAATAAATGATGAGACACCTATCTTCCGCAACATCGGGGAGAAATAGTAATCACTAACTAAGTGACAAGGCCACACCTTTGAAAGAAACCTGGAATATCTAAGGTCTTCAAAAGGTAGTTTAGTTGACAGACCACATATGCGGCCAAAAGCGTCAAGAGGTTAAATATAATATACATTCTTTTTTAATTTTAATTATTTTTATTTTATATTTTATAACTTTTGTGATTATTTAATTTAGTTGATACTATTGTAGTAGAATGACTAGGTTACCGAAAATTAATAGATTTATTGGCATGATGAGAATGCATATAATCATGGTCTTTAATTATTCAATTCAATCCCATAAAAGTTTGGTTTGTCGCTCTACGGTCACCTTGTGCACACGTTAGGCTAAACAGACAGGGACCTACAGTTTAAAGTGGATTCCGAACAACTAAAAACATCCATGGCCCCGCCGGGACTCGAACCCGAAACCTGTGGTACTGAGCGCCAGAGCGCTAGCCACTCGGCCACCAGGCCCCATCCCATAAAAGAGCAAGTTTACACATAAATTATTTATTTTGAACATATTATTTCATGCTTTCTGCTCTATCATAATTTTTAATACATGAATATTTCAAATATTAACTTACTTTTGTATCAGCCGGCCATATGCAATGAAGGGGTAATACAAATTTTAAAGTCATTTCCTCTACAATATGAAGAACAGTTGGTCTTGCGTGGGAGAAAGGCTTATTTTTAAAATAACTAAAATAACTGAAATTCACTATTTATTATCAGAGGCAATAATCATGTCTAGACATTCAGCGATCTATTTACAATTTTCATTAGCATTTTTCTAACTGCAGTTAAGCAAAATAAGTATATTATTTACAGCCTTATTAACTAATTTTAGTAAAACATTCAAGAAACATTACTGAAATTACGTAATATCGTCTAGACTCTAAATTCTTATCATTTGTTATTCAATAGAACAAAATAATGTAAATTAATTTCTATTCATATAAAAAGCTGTCTTTTGCTCCAAATAAATTCTGTTTTAACTTCCCAATAAAAATCAATTTAAATAGCTTATATGTGTTTAATATTTCATAAACAAAATAACTTTTAGTGTTTTTGTGAACTACATATTTGTACATAAGATTATTTATATCAGGGGTAGCAAACTTTTATGCCTACCGCTCACCTTTCTATCTCTGATAGTAGTAAAATTTTCAAACCTCTCATCGGTTTCATAGTGACGGTGATTTAAATTTAGAAAAGTAACTTTACTTTACAAAATTTATAAAGAGTTACAGCATGCTAAAGCATATAATAACAATTAATTACCAAATACTTTATGTCGAACTTTTTGTTGTTTGTCAGAATAAGTCTTTGTAAAACAACTTACTGTAATTAAATCTTTTTATTTATATTTTACCTAAATAGAAGCATGAAATATGATGAAATTATATTTAATTATATATTATATTTATTATTAATTAAATTATTATTGAGATGCTGATGCTTCGAAACTAAATACTGGATATCAGGCTGAATTTTCGTAAAGGTACAAACGAAGGTCACCTCTTTCGAAATATTCAAGCGTTTTCTTTCTTTGATCGTAATATGAATAACAGTACTAAAGTCTGATTCCACAAGATATGATGCAGGGAAAGGTAGCAATAAACTGGATATCCTTTTCTACATATTTACATATAAGACAGGCATTTTTTATTTTGCTATAGGCTTTCATATCCACCACCATCAAATTTACGTTTAATTTCTTCATCATATTCAATTTCTAACAGTTCGTGGCAAGTTGTATCAGCCTCTTCAGTATTTACGGTAAAAGGATTTTTCTTCCAATCATACACCTTCAATTTCAAGATAAACTGAACATGGAAAAATGATGCGAAGTTAAGTTCATGTTTAAGTTCATTGAGGTGGCAACTGAATCTGCCAATATCCTCTGGAGTTGCATCATCTTTTATAGACGATTATTCAGGAAACTTAAGAAATTCTTCAATAGATAAAAATCGTCAATAGATTATAACGAAGTAGTTGAAGTTGACACAATACTTGGGTAACTTATAAAAGTTTTGTTAGCTCCTTGAAGCTGCAAATTGGCATCCTTAAATCTCTTGAAAATACAACTACCAAATAAAAGGCCTCCTTATTTACTGTTTTCAACTTTTGACACATATTGGTCTTATTATTACTTTCAAAAAATTGCAGGAAACTATCATATAATGCTACAAAACGAACCAAAGATACATCCTTTGACAGCTACAGGACTTCTGTGGGATTCAGAAATAAATTTTGAACAAAAATATTTATTGAACATTATTTATTATAAACATTAGGTATATATAAAGTAAATCATGTGTATAAATTAGATGTGCATAAAAATAAATAACTAGGACATCATTTAATGTCAGTACCTTAGCCATTTAGATAACTGAATGCCCAGTTTACAGTATATTATGGGTTATATATACAACTTATGGGTCTTGAGTCCAAATTAACGAGCCCCTATCATATGAGGTATATCCGGAGGGGCCTTATTCATTATATCTCCAGTAGTCTAAATTAAGAAGCAACCCGAAACTTTCACTAAGGAGAGGTTGCCTAGTAGAATAATAATAATAATAATAATAGTAGTAGATAATGAATCCTTTTAAGTTAGCCATTTAAAAATATACGATTAAATTTGCTATTATATGCATTTTAAATGCTTCAGTCATGGCCCCATTTTACGCACTTAAACCAGTGGACGGAAGTTTGAATTCCCTGTGTCCTTTGAAGTCACTACTTTCAGAAAAGGGGAACTCTATAACGCTTAACAGTATATCTAAAGGTCTGTTTACTGACAATCGAACTGCCCGGTGATTTCCCATACGAAACGCAAATGCGAGGCAATAACCTATTAAAGACCTCCCGGAAAGCATTAATATCCCTGCTTCATCTATCAGGAATTGTATGGATCAGGAATCTACGTGATAAGAATCATGGGATCTAACAGGAATCAACATGAAATACAAGATCCCCATGACAAAAAAACACATTAAATGCCATTTTTTGCGTAAGAATATTTCTTAATGGGACTGGGGAATAAAATTTTTTTCTTAGTATATATAGAAAATACAATTACAAGACCAGACATAATATCATCTATATGTAGGTAATCTAACAAATGTAGTGATCGTCTAATAAACTAAACACCCCAACACTAGAGTTATTTATAAGTAAAGATATTTTATAATAAAAAAGCATGTCTTTACGTGAACACAGTTTTAGTTATAATAAAAACGGATAATAAGTAGAAAATTATTTTTATTAACAAAATATTTTGGATTTTGATTATAGTGTCGTATTTTTATTCAAGTTTTTTTTTTTTTTTTTTTTTTTAAATTAAAAGCTGAAAAAACAGTCTTGAATATAATAAGCTCTCCGTTTTTAAAAATAAATTGAGTAATTGACAGTAACTAAAAACTGTCTAAATGCAGAAACTTTAAATGAACTAATGATTATGAAAAGTGGTCTATAACTAATAATTTAAAAAATGAGTTGATGTCTTATTTTGGGTTGCATTCTTTTACGTTCCCGTAATCTGGTACAATTCTTGTAAATTTACAGAAATTAAACCATTAGATTTTATTTTAATAATGTGATCCATTTTAAACCTTTAAGTATCTCAAAAGAGAAAAATTACGTAACCTAAGCCACTTTTATAATTACCGGTAAATATATTTTTCATGATCAGTTAATACAAGTTTCCTGACCTGCTAATTCATAACAGTTTCCAGACCTGCTAATTTATACACAGTTTCCTGACCTGCTAATTCATACAAATTTCCTGAACTGCTAATTCATTTAAATTTCTTGACCTGCTAATTGAATAACTTTTAACTCACTAAAAATATAATATTGCACGGTTTTTTTTTAAAACCTACAAAAAGTCATACCATTTTTTTACCAAAATTCTTACAATTCTATGATTTCCATTATATTCTATACAAGAACTTCTGTATCCTTTGTGTTATGTAATGTGCTCCGTGCCACCAAAATAGGTTAAGAACTCAGGTTCCTCTTATCTATTGCAGCCGCAAGCAAAAACAAAGGAGTTACGCTTTGTTTCGTCTATTAGATAGATCAAATAACATTTATCCTTCCTGTGCTGACCGGTGCTCTTTTTACCAATCAGTAAGCACGAAATTCGCCTAACAATATTTCGCCTTCCCTATACAGTTGCATCGGCTTACGCTTCACAAATGCTGACACGACACATATTTATTCGGGCTGGAATGCGATTCCAGTGATAAATGAAAAAAAAAACTTTACAATAATCAGAAAGAAAAAATGGTATTGGTATCTGTATTCTTTGACTAAAGAGCTTTGGTCGTGAATAGATTTGAACTTTTGACATTGAAATTTAATATTTTAGTTTTGGTTTTGTCTAAGAAATATATCATAGAATTAGTAAAAAAATACAGGGTGTGTTATTCAAATTTATTATGAAATTTCATGCATTTTGATTTTTTATTATTTTAACTTTTCATAATTAAAAATTATTCTACATATCTGTGGAAATTATCAATTATTTCAAAGCTTTATGTATTAGAAATTATGGAAAAGTAATTATCTACAATTATATCATATATAAACTAAAATAATTTTAAAAAATCATTAAAATGTTTCAATTGATTGAATTATACGTAAACTGTAGACTACATTAAGCTTAGAACTAAAGATATTTTATAAAACTTTTGAGTTATTCCTATAAATTTAAGTACCAATTTCTTTCCAGATGTAAACGCCATTTTATATTAATAATAGAAAATTTTTCTTTCATTCTGGATTAAAAAAGTTTTTGTAAAATGAAAACAAATTCATAAGATGTTAAATAGAATAATGAAATGTATTAGTATAGTGAGCGCATTTTGTGAAATGTGTTACTTTTAGCAAAAATTACAAGAAGAAATTTCTAGCATTTTTAAAGCTAGATATAAGAATTTCATAGTTTCCTGCAAAATAAATCATCTGATCAATGGATAAAAAAAATATGGAAAAACATTTTATATCCTTAATGTGTTTTTAATTTTATATAATAAATATCTGCTAAAAGATACACTTAAGAAAAAATCTGAATACTAATTAGAGGTAATATACATTTTTTTTTCTAATTTTACAATTGCAACTTTATCAAACTATGAATCTAAAAAGAATGTTTTTTTTATGATTAATAAGTTTACATTTTCTCTTTTATTTAAATAGCATACATTCGTTATAAAAATGAACTTTATGTGAAATAAAAACAAACAAATTCTGTGAAAAATACTATAATTCATCATTTTTAAAAGTTTTCATTTTCATTTTTTCGAATGACAATTTGCGTTCAAAAATAAGCATAAGAATCAATAGTAATAAAAATAAAATAGTAGAGACTACTAAATCACTAATAATATTTACCACTAACATGTTCACCACTAGCTCGAATTAACATATTTTATTTTACATTTACCATGAGTACATATAAAGTAAATATTTATGCAGTAAAGAATATGTCTAAAGTACACAATTGCGAATATTATAAATTCATTACAAAATATTTGCTAATTGAAAAACAAGCATGAATTCAGTTTTCTTACAATATTCTAATTATCTGAGGAAATGAGTAAAAATTTTTAAAATTTTGAAAAGACAAACTTTAGTGTTAAACAATAACTATAATAACTAATGGCAGATTAAAAATGCAATGGCGACTGCTAATTCATTGTTAAACTTCGCTATTACTGGTTCAATGTCTTGAAGGTTTATTATAAAATATTACTAATATCTACTAGTATTTTCGGCTCATTACAAAATATCAGCACGATTAAAATCTTCATCAGACTCTTTTCTATATAGTTTATCGATCCAGTAAGACATAATTAAAAACATCTAGAGCCCCAGATAGATTGAGTCCTACCCAGAGCTTCGACGACCAAGTAACAACACATTGCAGGCTATCCTCTGCAGGTCTTTCTAATAAGCAATGCAAGTTCAATCTGAGGAACCTGATAATAAAAGCACTTTCTCGAGACGAACTTTATGAAAAGGTCTAGGAGCAAATATTAGATTACAATTATTCTTCGAGAGGAGTATGATTACGGCCTAATTAAATGAAAACTCGTTTGTCAAGTAATGAGTTTTGGGCAGAAAACACGGTCCATTAGTCTTGGTGTTGAAGGAAATATACCAGATACAGATGATCGCTTCATTACTGAGTACCAAGCCTGGTACAGGGACGAAAGGAGATGAGGAGGAATTTTCTTCCAAGCCTCAGGAATTTCGAATCCCGTTTAAATTAAGTCTTGAGAGCTGCTTTAAGCCGGGGAATAAATTTCTGCCTTTAAAAATACTAAGAGCTATCTTTTTCCGCATTGTAGAAGATGTAATGGGTTTATGGAATTGTCTTAAGCACAAATCTTGAAGGAATTTTGGATTTACTTTGTAAGTGAAATGAAATTTTTAATGATTAAGATGTAGGTCAGAATTTTACTTTGACTAATTGGATTAGTTATCATTATATAGTTAAACTACAGCTATCTAACTAAACTACACAGAAACATAATCATTTTATGAAATTTTTATAAGTATTCATGTCTGCAATCATACTAATGCAATGAAACAGTTATTGAATCGCTCAAAAATTGTGTTCCTAAATAAAATATATTTTCCATTTTAGTGATTCGTAAAAAGTTCTCACATAAAGAAATTTTTCATTTACCAATTAAAAACAACTTCTTGAAATTTTCTTTTACAATAATAAGTAGAGGTCGAATGAAACTGGCTATGATAACTGTTTAGTATAATACAAGCATTAAAAAAATCGTAATGATGGTTCCATTACAAATCTCTCCAAATGCATTAGTAAATGTTCTCTGTGACATATCAGTACATTTTAACACTTGATCGCCACTATTGACACTATTTGATTTTCAATTAAATATTGAGAGCTGGTTAATATGAGATATACGTTCTGCTGGTTGTGTGCCATCATAATCAGTAACAGAAAACTCTTGCTTTTATTCACTGTTATTGTTGTTGTTGTTTATTTACTGTTGCATATTAGTTATGCATACTACAATAAATATAAATTATAAAAAATAATATTTACTAAACTAACCAAAGAAAATGGTGGTTAAGAACCTTATCCATACTTTTATTTTTATTGGTATATGAAATTTTATTTTCGCTATTTGCTTTGCAACACAGTTTTTGAAAAAGAAGATATTAAGCAAAAAATGCCCATTTTAACTAAAAATTGTACTTTGTATTTCATTTCAAATATGTTATCACATGAGCAATTTGCTAAATTAAAACCATCTGCAAAGCCTAATTTATATCAAAGTGTTACTAGTTTAAATGGCCCATCTCTTGCTGCGAGAGAGGCCATTTTGTTGCTGTACTTTTATACTATTAACTGACTAAGAATGTGCAAACATTCCAATGGCTTAAAAACTACAATTCCCGATTTAGTTCATTGTTATAACGCTTAATAGCACTAATACTTTCAAGTTAGGTTATTTTATAATTTTCTAAGATAAGAATTCTAACAATTTTCTTGAACGATGCATCTTGTGCATTTCTCATAGAAGAATTTAAAAAATTACATTGTATTATCTTAAAAATCCTTTTAAAAATTTAACAAACTATATGTATGCATTATATGCATTATTTTTTGTGAAAAATAGTAATACCTTTAAAAATAATATATTTCTAGATAATGTTTTAAAAAAAGTGAAATTTTTCATAGCAGACTTTGTAATTTTTAGTTTCATTTATCTATGTAGAAAGTTATGTTAAAAAAATTGTAATTAACTGAATTTTTAGATTGTAGTTATATTTTTATATAATTAATCATTCTGATTTTCATTACAGCGAAAGTTTGGAAATGAAAATTTTTTTTCTTTGCATACTTTTGAAACAGGACTTTAAGGTTTAATTCGAAGACACACATATTCAAACTTTTTTTTTTTCCAGCTTTGACAAAACATTTTTTCTACAAAATGACAAAAATATATTTCTTAGTCGCTATTGGAAGACAGAAAAGATACAATGTAACAGATTATGTTCAATGTGTTATATAATTTTTTCTGAAAGATGCATACTTTCATAAGATTCTTTTCGAAAAAATATATACGCTATAATTAGAAAGCTAAAAAAGTATAGTTACATCATGGATGAAAATTACTTTAATTTAAAAAAAAAGAAATATATTATGACTGGAAGATGCATAATATATTTTCTTTTTTTTTTGAAAAGAAAAACTAAAATTATAGTTAAAAGAAAATATATATGAAGACACTTTTTTGAAAAATTATATTATAATAATAGTTAAACTAACAAAAGGAACTCCATTCAAATAGAGGACTACAAAAAACTAAGACATACTTAATGAAATGCTCATAAGCATGCGAAATATTTAATAATTTTTTTCACATCCATTTTAAAGTTAATTTTTTTCCGATGAAAGGGTGTTAACAGTAAACACATGTTTAAAATTCTACTTAAAAGTTATATTTCCTTTATAAAGTTATGTCAAAAATTAATCCAATGTTGACATATTCCATTCTTGTAATAAAGAACCTGGCTCATATTCGCTTTACATGCGAGATAGGAAACAGATATGTAATGGCAAAACGGCCAATTTGGCTAAACTGCTCCAAACTATTTATAAATGTAAACAAGCGTTGTTGATTTTTTTTTTTTTTTTTTTGTTTTTCTACTTAGTATTTTTCAGTACTTATAGATATAATTTTAGGTTTGTCGATGTCTACATGAGAAGGTAAAGCCACGTGTTACAATCTCTGGAGCTTCAAAAGGCAATAAATTTTCAGTGCTTTTAATTTTCTGTATTTTATTTTCAACTCGTCATTTAGGACAAGATTTGAAATCGGACAGATATGATGATTGACGATTATCACATTTGGCGCACTAGCAATTTAGGCATGAGTGATTAGTGGATGAACAATTACAACGTCTTTTTACCATTACAAAAATTTTAAGTATGCTCATACTTTTGACATTTGAAGCATTTTAATAGATTTTTTAATGTAAGGTCTAATACTTCAATTAGTTAATTAAGGTATTCAGTTTAGTCTTCGGGTGGATAGAACCATAAAATGTTAAAATGATATGCTTCGTTAGTATTGTTTCAGACTCTTTTTTGATATGTATTCTTATAACAGAAGAAACAACTTGATTTTGAAGTTGTTGTTTATTTCGGATTCAATAACAAACATTAATTTTCGTTCAGATATTACTTCGTGGTAGAAATTTAGTGAATTATAAAGTTGAACATTTACAGAACAATTGAATAATCCTTCAATTTTATTTTTTGTAAAAGGCCTTTATCTGAGAAATGGGCACGTTTTAACCGGAAGATCACCAAATCTCAGTTTATTTACTGTTTTAAAGTTGCTAACAATGTCTTTTTACAAGAAACTGTTGGAGACTTAAAAACAGTACTTTTGTACTTCAAAGAACGATACCTTAAAGAATATATTTTTATCGCAGGATATCACTAAAAAATGTTCCAAATGAAGACAATCAACCACCTTTTGAGACATATATTTTAAAGACTTTAAATTATAATAAGAAATACACTCTATGAAATGTTAAGATACTAGTAAATTAAGTGTTTCATCAGGGCACAAGTTTTTTGGGAAAAAGAATTCATTAAATAGAAGAAAAAAATATTCAGATCTAATACCGAACCAATCGTTATGGAGCCCAAGAAGTGAAAGAATAATTTTACGATAGTGCTGGTAAAAATCTATACGGTCAGAATAAACTCCCTGAGGCAACTTAAGTGAGGTGGCCAAGAAATGATCTATGACTTGAATCCAAAGCATCTCCAGATACAATGACTTGGTAAATGCCAGCTGACAGATACTTCCAAAAACGAAGATGTTCCACCCGTCTACCAGAAGCAGAGGTCAAAGTGAAGTGTTGTTCATACAAGAGAAGCAATTCCGTCAGGACGCAATTTCCAGGTACTCTTTTTCTCTGAGACACAGGTTGCTACGCACACACAATCACGTGGTTAAGTGTTAGTCAAACCAAAATAAATCAAGCCAAAAACTTCATCATAGTGACAAGATATAAATAACACGACGAATTAATGTATAAAACATCACCAAATATGTAAAGTATATTAAGATAAGGAACATAAGATGGTCGGAGACGTGTTACCCGTGCACATATAAAGAGTGTTTGCCTCTGAGGGATATTCTACACGTGAAGAACTTTGTGACATACCCACAAATTTGGGCCGATTGCTGTGAATAATTTTTACATAAGAACATTAGTTTTTAAATATTAATTTTAAGTAACTTGATTTTCGCACCAGAAACACTCTCAATAGCAAGTTAACATGCTAAGCTACAGTAGATTAATCTTTATTTAATAGTATGAAGCGAAAAATAGCATTTGTCGATAATTTTATGCAAATTTTGGACTCGTATATTTTAATTTAAAATAAAATATTTAAGAAACACACAATTCATACAATGAAAAGAAGAAATTATCTTTTAAATAAGTTATTACTAGTATTCTTTGTGAATACAGGCAACAGAGCAAAAATGCAACTAGAGAACAAATTCTATTGTCAGTAATTATTTACTAAAGATGATTTTTCCTGATAAAATCCTCAAATTAATATAGAATCTTCGCACTGATACTTTGTATGAAGAACAAATGTCTTATATTGGATCTTTTGACACATTTTTTAGAATCATCTTGTCCAGTTGATTAATTCAATCAGTTAAATCAATTCCAAACTTCATTTAAATATTAATTAAAATTATTCCTGTATAGTTCTGGAAACAGAAATATGAAAACTATAATTAAAATTAAAAAAAAATAATAGTTGGCATATGCTTATAGATTATTTTTAATTTACCCAAGATCTTCTCAAACCATATTATCTTATGTATAGTTATCATATACCTTATGTATATATTCTTTAATAGAACAGGGTGGATATAAATTAAATGGCAATTTCGTAACTGAATAATGTGGTAAATATTAATTGTAAGGTATCTTTTAAAGGCAGATGATGTGTTCTTAAGTTGCATGATGATTGTATCTTAAGTTGCTGATAGATGACTATGGATTTCCACCGTCCACATTTCAGTGTGATGTAGTTTGAGGCTGTTCGTCGTTTTTTTTTTTTTTTTTTTGAGTTCTCGTAATAATTGAGACGTAAAATAACCCCTGGAAAATATCTGCTCAAAGAAATCATGCGAATCCATGAATGCAATCATGAATAAACATTTCACTTGGTTTGATCGACGTGAACGTGTCCATAAACATATGGCAAGGGCAAATTTACAGATGAAACATTTGCAGATTAACGAAGGGTAGTCACATCGAACATTTATGGAAAAGATAACTTTATAAGTTTCACTTATAATCGTGTGCACTCCCTTGATTTGTTGTAACTATGTGGATTTGTGTCCCTTGATTTTTGCTATCCACACTTTTTTTTTATTTTTTATTTATTTATTTTTTTGCCTGACGAATGCATGCCCAGCTGTATTTTTGAATAGATTGAAAATTGATTGATTTCTCAATTTATAAAAGAAAATTCTCAGATTTGAACAACACGACAAGATATATAGTATAGATTTCCATTTTCTATAAATGCCATACTTACTGTTTAAATAGTTTGTTAACATAATCTCTAGCAAATAAAAAAAAGAAATACGTATTTATACATTTAAAATTTTTTATGAAAAAAATTACTTATTTAAGCAGAAATGATTTAAGTATAAGTAAATGAAAGAACAGGATTATTTATTTCACTGATTGGTATGTTTGAATGTCTGCTAAAAAGATAATTTTTCAGAGTAGAAAATAAAAGCAAAAAGTAATTCTATTCAAATATGAATAGGGAAAATGGAAAGACATATTTTCTTTTTTTCATTACATATGAACCATTTACTTAAAAAACAAAGTGATGAACATTTCGTAACCTCTTATCAAATTCTTGTAAAAGAAATTCCATATATAAAATAGAAAAGGTTATTCCTTTAAGCATTATTGTGGTAATCCTACCCATCATAATTGATGTAATCCTAATCCCCCTGTTGACATTAATTTGAAACTCTTCAGAAGATATGATCGTATTCCAAAAAGTATGATAAAACATAGAAAGGAAACGAAATTGGAAATCACAAGAACATGACAGCACAATTTATTCTACGTAATTCTGAAATAAGATCAAGCATCCAATCACTGTGAATACAGCAAAAACTAGAAATTAAAGCATTTCTTTTTAAGGATACTGTCATGAATACGAATACTTCCATTTATTTCTGATTGTTCATTTGTGTATATTTAAATGTTCTTTAGATTAGAATCCATAGGTGGCTAAGACGCAGAATATTTTTTATAATGTTAAGTATTATTCTTAACTTCTTAAGATTAAGTATGTCATTTAAATAAAAGCATAAAAAAAATTTGTGACAATTTCAAAGAAACATAATTACTATGAACCAATAAAACATTAATTGGGCATTAAAAGCCATCAAGATGAAATAAATAACTAATACTTTATATAAATAACTATATGAAGAACAAATGTAAAAAAAAAATATATAATATTTAATCATCTATATAAAATAAACAGTAGCAATTTGTTCATCGAATGCTAATGAAATGTATTGTTAATTTTTCATTTGCAGAGTCAAAATTTAAAATAAAATTATACATACTATGTATTGAAAGGATTGATATGAATAAGAACGTTTAGATTGTTGGTAATTAAGATTTCAAATCATGCTCCACAACAAACGATTAAAAATACATTTTTTTTTTCAAATTAAATTAAAAAATGAAAGGCCTTTCTAAATTTTTTATATATTTATTTTAAAGGCAGGAAGAAATAAGAATATGCTTTTTACATTAATATACCATAAAAAGTGTATTTTTGTATTGATTTTGTTTCACCGAATACAGTATGGTATATGCATTTATCTTTCCAGTAGGTGCTCGTGGGTAATATGGTCACTTGAGAGATATAATTTCTTTCTCTTCTTATTATTATTCAAGAATAACAATCCCTGATTTTTGAGCTCCATTCATCCCATGCATTTTCGATGGGATTAAATCTGGTGATTGAGGAAAGATACAGATATTTCATGAAGGAAAGAAGTTTCATTTTGAAAGATCCTCTGACTTTCAGACTGTAAATTTCCAGATGTCTGTATATTATCTTGTAATATCTTCAAGTATTTGAAACGATCCATCATAACTTCAATGAAGGTCCCTTTCCCAACACCAGGAGCCAACATTGACTCCTAAACCATGATTTCTCTTCCACAATGCTTCACTATTATAACGATATTTACAAGCTTCAATTCTTCATTTCTATAACCAAATTTTACCACGTCGAGCATTTTCGAAAAGAAAGATTCCATTTACTCAAATCGATAAAAAGAACAGTTTTCAAACATCAAAATCTTTATGGATATATTAATTAGCATATTTAAATTTGATTTGCTCTAGATACGAATAATTTTTTTCGCTTCTGCCATGAAATCCTTCAGATCGAAGGATATTTCGAAGTTTCCGCATTAATACTCTTACTAGTTGTCACAGCAACATATACTTTAATTGTGTTGACAACTTCAGATTTAACCTTTCTTTCCTCATCACTGCTCAATCATCTCGAGCATTCAAAATCCTCGGTTATCCACTATGAGGTTTGTTAAAAATATGAAGTTATCTCGTAATTTCTTATAAGAGTTTGGACAGTAGACAGACTATTCCCAACAATTTGTGCATTTTCAGCGTAAGATTTTTTTATACCTCCTAATTATCAAATTCCGAACGTCAATAACAATTGTCTTGGAGCCATTTTAACAGGAACAGTAACAACACAATTTTTTTTTTAACGCATACTCAAAATTCCCTTTCCAATAATGACATGCAATGTTTTTTCATTAATGCTTAAATAAGAATTAAATCGTGTGACATTCTACAAAAGCACCTCTAGTTTGCAGATTTTTGGGACATCAATTTTACAGCTTTTTGCATGCACTGGAGAAGTAATTTAGTTTTTATCTCTTACTTTCATAAACTGTTGTTTAACTTATAAAATGTAATGTTAAATTTATTTTTTAAATATTAATAATTTCTTAAATCTCGTTATTTTAGTAGGTGTATGTTGAATTTTGTGATTGACTGCATCTAGCAAGAAATTATGTAGGTCGAAATATTTCAATTTAGTTTAACTTCATTTTGCTTATAGCTTATCAATTGGGAAGGAATAATAAGCTTCCAAGGTCTTTATCGAATTATACAAAATCCTACAGTTCCTGCAAAGTACACATTTTGCAGTGCTTTAAAAACTTTCACTTGCTTTAGATTCAAAGTGAATACATTTTATAAAACTATATCAAAGACGAAAGCATTTTTAAAACTAAAATGAATTGATCATACAAAGATATTCATACAAGGAGGATCATACAAATATCTATCATACAAGGACGATCATACACAGATCTATCATACAAGGAGAATTCCGTTTTGTATGATAGATTCAATTCTAATGGAATGTGAATATAACAGTTTTTATATATAACTTGATTAAAAGGCATGTATATTTTTTGAAATATAAAGAAATTCATTATTTATTTTAACAAATGTTAAGATGAAGCTATGCTTGATTATTAAATTAAAGTAATTTTGGTGAGGAAAAGCCACTTTTTGTGTCATAAAAGAAGGTTTGAAAGAAGGTTTAAAACAGAAGGTTTGTTGCGGCTTCAAACCTTATACGTACTTCATGTATCAAGCAGATCTCGAAATATGTCGTCCCTGCTTTACATAGAGGATGAATACAACTGCAGCCTTATCATTGGTATCAGTTATCGCAAAGAATTTAATAAGAACCTCTTTTTTATCTCACTCTAAGGCTTCATTCATGCGGGAAAAGATAAACTTCAAATGAAAAGTCCACTCAGAGTCTGTAAGACTTAAATCCTTTCAGATGCCGTAAAACTGCTTCAGAATGCAACTCAAGATGAAAAGATTAAGCATACAGAAGCTTACTGTTTCATTATTTGTCAATGTTTGGAACTCGTAAAAACAATAAAACCTTAGGACGGCTGTTAATTACATTTATTTTCTGAAAATATTATTGATGACTATAGTTGATTTGGTCCTTCAATTAGTGTAAATTTATGTAACTGATTCAAAATTTCGCTACATTGTATTTTTCTAGAAAATAAAGAGGCTAATATTTATTAGAGCATGATATGAAAACATATTTATGCTTATTTTTTAATTAATGATGTTTTATTCCTTACACAAAATGCAAATTACCTTTGATGTTGAATTAAAAATGTAATAGGTTTCAAAACTATTTGTAAAACTTTATGATGTCTAGAAACCAACTAAAACAGATCTCTCAAATAAAATAGCAAAATGATCTCTATTGAGATGACAGATATCAGATTTATTGAATATATGATCTCTATTGAGACAGCAAAAATTTTTTCAGAACACATGTGCCTATTTAATAATTTTAGTTCAAATAATATCTATTTCAAGAATAAATTTACAAATGAATTTTTTTGTTGTAAATAAAGTTTCTGGTGAAAGTTAATTTTTATAATTTTATCCCAAGGAATATTTGGTTAATCATTGATTCATATTTTGATTTTGATTTTTTCCAAACTTAAGTTTTTCTTTTTAATGTTTTAAAAGAATAATGTTTTTTATTATATTATTTAAAAGTATGCTTCATATATATTTTCAATGTATGGCACATACTTTAATTTGCTTAAAATACTGATTATTATTTAAGAAATTTCAAAGTTGTGTTGAATTTTTATCGTCTTCGTTTTCATTATAGCTTAGACTTTAAAACATAATATTTTAAATGTACGTTGCTTATTAAAATAACCATACATGATCTGTTTATACAGTTATCTAAATAAAGTAAAATCTTATTTTTAAAGTAAGTAACTACTGGCTTAGTGAATTTTTCTTTATTTTTCTAATTAATAAGTTCAACGAAGAATTTCAGTAATAATAGTAGTAATAATACTTCAGTAGTAATAATTAATAATTTAATAGTAATAATAAAATTAATAATAGTAGTTATAATTTCAAATCATTTTAGTTAAAATTAATAATAGTAGTAATAATTTCAGTAATAATGCTTCAGTAATAATAGTTGATTTGTAAAACTCGACTAAGAATTTAGTTACTACTTATTTTTAAAGTTTTTAAGTTTCAGAATTATTTTTCCACAATTTTAAAACAATCCATCAAATACTTAAAAAGCAACCCTTTTAACGCATTCCGGCAGCCATTTTACATTTCCGAAGCAGAGAAACAATTTTAAAATGCTACCAATCCAGGAATCTTCGGGGAGTTCCAGTTAAACTCCCACGCAAACTGCAATTATGCTCCATCGGTAGTTTTAAAATTTAATCTCATTGGGGCGATTTCTTTTTATACCGGATTCCTGTTTTAGGAGCAAGGGGGAGGGGAAGGGGACTTGATCTGCCCATTTGCAGCTGGATTGTGGCCAAGGAGTCTGCTACTTTTTCAATTCCTTACCGTCCATTTTCTCACTTCAATTATTTTTCGAATCAAATAGGGTCTTTCGAGTTTTCTCTTCTGGTATCCTCTTCACTTAACTGAATTTTACAAAATGCGTAAATATATTTAGAGTAGACAGCTTTTGGCGTCCTTTTTTTTTTTTTTTTGTTTTAAATTTAAATTTTAACCGTTTGTTTTTTCCTGTGGGTATTATATGGGAATAATTTCAAAGAAATTTATGTTAAAAATAATTCGCGGTTTATATTGGAGGAAATCCGAGAAAATTCCATCTAGGCAGAATAAATAGTTACTGTCCTCCAAGTCTACTCTCTTTTTCAAAAGAATTACTGCAATGAAAGCGTCTAAGACTGAACCACGAATTAAATATTGTTATTTGTATATTGTATCAAGGAGTGTCCAATATAGCAACATCTCTTAAGAAAAAAGAGGAGATTATAGTCTCCTTGAAGGCTTTCAGATGTAGCTGCCATACATTTTTAAGAACCTGCCATACATAGCAAAGAACCTGTAAAACACCTACCAAGACGTCTGATGTAAGGGAACTCTCACATATGCTGTCACAATCTCCTCGATTATGGAATCAGTGACTACAACGCAAGCCCTTAATAATTTCAAATCTTTGCTCTCTTACACACTAGCTTGCCCGCTATTAATACTTTATCGATGTTACAAAGAAAAGGAATGACATGAATTAAAGTATCCAAGGATTTCCTTGTTCTCCTATTGTTGTATAGATGAAGAGGAAAATTGCTTTTCTAGTAACGTTGATCAGCATTGAATTACACAAACTGAAAAATATTTACAGAGCCAACTCAACTATAGCTATATTTGAATGAATGGTTGAGAAAAATAAACTGATAAATAAAATGACTAACAATATTTCTTAAAATTCCAAAAATATTAATCTGTGGATTTCATTTGACTCCATCTAAAGAATTTTTTGTTATTATGCTATGAAAAATTTAATATAAAATTGAGCGTTTGATAAATTACGTAAATAATAATCGATATAATTAAAAACTGAATTATCAGTTGCTTCAGGTTATTTGCTAAAGTGGACTTTGATTATCTTTCAATCAGTTTGAATAGTAAAAGAACTTAATTTTTCTAAATTTTTAGAAATGAAAGGCAAATTATATTTACACATATACAACAGATATTTTCAAAAACCATTCTTTTATATATATATATTTTTAATGGTGTGGCACAATCCTACTAAATCAATTTCAATGTCAAAGTCATAACCAATTTATTATTTATAGTATGCTGTCAAAACTAAATGTTTTTATTGTTATTTTTTTTTAAATTTATTTTCCACATTGTATGCCTTATATCTTTACAACACTCCTTTTTTTTATCATAGATAAATTAATAATATTGCCGATTTATATCACTGCCTTATTCATCATACAGTATCGATTTGTTTCTTTATTTAAGTGATCTTCAATCAATTTTGATTTTTTTTTAATTATTAAGAAGTACACATAGCATAGATATTATCATTTGAAAAATTTTACTTTCTTAAAAGAAATCCTACGATAGCTCAAAAAATAAAAAATTACTACTATTCATTTCACTATCTGCTAAGAAACCTGGAAATTTTTTATTCTTTTAAACATATTACATTTAAAAACCATCAAATATTACCGCCAAATTATTTAAAATGCAACACGTAAAATTTTCTAAAAAAGGACAACGTATAAAACTTTAATTTAAAATTCGTATTAATGCTAAGCAATTAAAATAGTTTTAAAATATTAAACATTTGTTTTTGACCTAGTAGTGCCATTGATCCTTCTGAGTTCACTTATACTAGACAAATAGATGTAATGGAAACTTTAATTCATTTTATTTGAAAAGAGAAAACAATTTTTATCTCTGTAAAAAATAAAATCACTGTCAAAATGTTTCTTCCTGAAACATAAAATTAGACATTGAGTAAAAATACAAAAATACAGATCTATAAGTAACATATAGTATACAAGAAGAAATTCAAAACCTTCTTTAAAAAATGCAACTTAAAACTGTTAAAACCTAATATCTAACTAACTCCCTGTCACTACAGCCAATGGTGGGCCAAGCTAGATTTCGAGACAGGAGACGATTTCTTTACAGTGTAGGGTTGTCAGTCCTACGCCCAACAGCCATACTAGACCGGGACCTATTGTTTAAAGTGTATTCCGAATCACTACAAACATTAATGGCCCCACCGGGACTCGAAACCGAAACCTGTGGCACCGAGCGCCAGAAAATCTAATAACTACAAAACTGAAATTACTAAGAACTAAATTTATTGAGAGCTTATTACAAAACTAAATTTAATGACAGTTTTATTATTAAAAGTGTTCTATAAGAAAGAAAATACCCAAGTTGGGGGAGGGAGGCACATCAACGATTAGGACATGATAAATAAAAGTTGTGATTGATAAACATTAATCGCAACTTTTAAAGGCTTAATTACAATATTTAAGTGTTCTTTTTATTTATAGATCAAGACAATTTTAAAATTTAAAAAAAAAAATTGCATAAAGAAATATATTTAAATTTAATACAGTAGATTAATTATGAAACATTACTACTGGCGTATTATGAAACAGTTAAAAGATTGAGAAGATTTACGTTATTTAGATATTTATTAAATTTTATCTAATACACTTAATACTTTCTGACGGGGGTTATTCCGAAATCAATTTTTTTTATGAACATCGGTGGGCCTTGTTCCATTTATGTCTCCTCAAACAACCCACCGATGAGTGATGAAAAAGAAGGCCCTTTAACAGTAACTGTCTCGCATCTGTGTGACGTATTGGACATAACCTAGTTGTTTGTTTAACAGATTTGCTACTGATATTTTTTTTATTGTAATAAACAGATTTTATTCCTAGTAAAACAGTTAAACAATGAAAATAAAATTATTTGCATTTTCTAGTTGCCACTCGGTTTATTTAATTTTTTAATTTGTTTAATTAAACTAATATGCAATAAAAATAATTTTAAGTTAACAATATTTTAGTTTAATAAATATTAAAAAATTTCTTATGCATTATTAGCAATAATAGTCATTATTTCTTTTTATTCGAGAGAAAATGGTAAACAATTTTTATGGTAAACAATTTTTTTCTTTAGCAATTTAAAAAATAAATTTTATAATACCATTTTAATACTGAAAAACATTTTCCATGTTATATCTACTATCCTTGTACGAATAATATTTAAATAAAAACCTGAAAAATTAACACTTAACTTCAAATATTAAAATAATAATCATATAATAAATAATAATTTTAAAAAATAGAAAATTATAAAAAATTCAAATCTGTTTAGCATGTTATCCGATGGATAACTAAAGATCCATTTGAAGGATATGTACACAAAAGTAATTACTAACATGAGACCAAACATTTTTAGAAACTTCAAAGTAAATACATTTAAATATTCACACTCAACGATAACAACACACAAAAAAATTTAACGACTTATAATATTTTTCTGATAACTAATGTAATTGGATGGCATTAAAATTCTTTTCCCTTTTTTTGTTATCAATTACAGTTTTACCACATGCAATCTCTTCATCAACCACACAAGTATAACATGAATCATATATAAATAATGTTTACAAACTCTTCACACACAATACAGCAATACACGAGGGAAAAAGATAGACGAATAAAAATAATAGAAATAAATAAAATAAAGATAATAAAGAAAATAAAAATAAAAAATAAAAGTAGTGCATAAAGCTAACAAAAAAATCACAGGAAAATATTGAAACATTAATCTAAAGAAAAATAAAATACACAACTTTATCACAATATACAAGAAAGTAAGTATAGAAGTACATATTAATCTTACTGAAAGGAATTTACACAGTCAACAAAAGCTAAAAAAAAAAAAAAGGTTTTCTTTTCTACAAATAATAAAAGAGCAACAGGCCAATGTTTCTTTAAATTCGAAAAGTTTCTTTAAGAATCTTTCTATTGTTTTCAACATGAAAGCATTTAAAAGTGATTGTTTTCCTCATTTTGCGTCTTAAAAGCAGCAAAAATATTGTTTTCCCTTTGGACAATAAAAAATAAGCGATGCATTGTAATTCCTTGAATTTTTTTAAATTGCATAAATAAATACAACTTTTAACATTATTAACAATGCACTATGGACAGGTCATGCAAAGAGCCGAGTGTTTTACAAATATGAGCTAATTATGTTTGAAAACCTCCAAGAAGGCATTCCTCTTCCTTTCGCTCTGAAGATGTGTTTCCATTAAATGCTAACCATTCAAAAACTTCATCTCATGCCCATTCACGCTTCCATTGTCTGCTATGTCTAGAGAATTTAGTGTTTAGTAGAACCAGTCTTTAAACAGCGTCCAGACTTGTGAAGGAATGGCCGAGTTGTAGTTTGACCTCATAAAACCAAGCAATTATCTCACTCTACGAAAATACAATTGATCGTTATTTGGATTGAGGAGTAATAGAAATCCAACAAATGGAAAAAAATCGAAAATTCCTTGACATTTCGCCTATCCTGATTCACAAAATAGGTAACATGCCGTAATTTCAATCCAGATTTGAAAGATTCACTTTTTTGTGTGCCTCGCCTAGACAATTCACTCTCAAGTCTGGACACAGCTTTATAAGTGAAGTGTTAGAAACCCCTGAGATCTCTCCCCGTAGATATAGACTCTTCAAAATCGATAGGCTCCCTGTGGTCCCCACTGAATAAAATTGAATCTGCCAAAATCCAGTGATCTCCAAGTCAAATATCCAACATAAAAAAATATATATTATTATCTAAAAATTTAAAAAAAAATTATTTCTGATTGACTGATTTGTTAAATTATTTCTGATTATTTATTTTTAAATGGTTGATGCAATGATGCATGGTAATTATTTTTGCAGAAATCATGCATGATTTCTGATTTTATTTTTTGCATGGGATTAAATTATTTTTTACTTGATCTCTTTGTTTTAGAAGTTTTGAAATTGAATTCAATTAGAGTAAAATGCTTTTAAAATGAGAGAAAGGAAAAACGGACAAACAATGCTATTAAAGTCAATGGGTTTTTTTAAACATTTTTTTTTTTAACATTTTATTAGCAACATTGAACCGAATATTTTTAACCCATCTAAAACCGATTTAAAATTATAAAATTTGATTCTAGATTCAATTAATATAAAACGTTTTTATTTTTTAAATTAAGGAGAACAAATGAAAATAAATTATTGCTTTCTCAACATATTTTATTATTTTATGACAAAACATCTTTATTTAGTAAAATTTTTATTTATTTATTATTTTTATATTATTTACATTTTATTTATTAAACTATAATTGAGAAAAGTCCAGATTTAGTTTAATATCTTGGTTAGAAAATAATTCATTCATAATTTTCAGAATACCAGATGTGTAGGTCAGAAACCTTTACAAAATATATCTTCTGCAAAACAAATATATGTATATAATATTTTTAATTGTTATGAGTAGAATCTTCAAAATTATAAAATTAACTCATTAATAATCAATCAATTTATGTTATAATTCAAAATGAATTCACCCATAAATTGCTTACAATAAATTCGTATTCAATACTTCTTTAAAAAAACCTGCTTTTTCGTAATATGTTGAATAATATTCACACTGTGTATATCGTTAACTAATGTATACTTATATCTGAATCTTAAATCTATTCATAGATTACATTTAAATTTCATAAACCTTTCAGGAACACCTTTAAAAGATTTTTTTAATATGCTGATTATATCTGTCCTCTTCTTCTAATTATCATAAATTGATTAAGTAATTATCCTAAATTATAACGTCCCTCCAAAAGAGTCATTCTCGACTATAGTTTTCCCTTTTTATAATAATAGCCGTATGTCAACAATAGTGTAAATATACAACAGATCCCTTTTCTCCATTGTTTTCCTTTCACGTCACGTTTGTAAGGAGCTATTCTCCAGAATAACAACCACCAACATAAGGCTATTTGCAGCATTGCCATAGAGCATTTGAGGCTCTGCTATAGCCAGTAAGGATTTCAGAACTCTCCCTACATATTATATGGGGCACGCATAGATGTTACTTGCAGCTGTCATGACATGTTAGAATTCCGCAGTAGCTGTTACAAAAGCATTAGAATTATTCAAAGATTCCATGTTGCATCATATATTGGATGTACCATGGACAAAAAAAACCTTTGTTATTAACATAGTTAAAAAAGTTATGCTTCAATTAATATTATATACTTCCATACATTCAAGATATAATTCAATCGTGGTGTTATTCTTTTTGCAATACGTTGCTCAAATATTTACTACAAAAAATAAACATTTAAGTGTAACAAGATTAAATAAACATTTAAGTGTAGCAAGATTAAATAAACATTTTAGAGTAACGGTGTTTCGAAATTTAAGTATTTCCAAAAAAAATGTTTTTTAATGACTATACGTCAATTTTATTGTAGTCTGTCTTCAAAATTCTATATCATAAATAAGACTTATTATTAAACAATGCGTTGCTTCTGTTATAAACTGTTGATAGCACGTATGTGAAATAATTTATAGAGATCAACTATAGTTCAAAATACTTTTCAAAGGTTTTTAAAATGGGAAAACAGTGAAATCATTACAACTATATTACATTTTAACCCCGAAAGTGATGTAAGTGACATTTTAAAACATTAATTTTTTTTATTGTTATATTTATATTTAAATGGAAATAAAATCAGCCTTATGTACAAAATAGATGCACTAATGAATTTTCTAGTACACATTAAAAGTGTGCAATTTCTTTTCCTTCTGAGCATTTACTTGCATTTTATTCAGAATTTAAAAAAAAATACCAATAAATAAATATTAAAAATACACAGTCAATTAAAAAAAAAGTTCAGAGAATGATTACACACAGACGATATAATTACTTTTGATATAAACTTACTACATAACCTCTTCCCACTTCATTACAAAGCTTGAAACGAGTATAGAGGTCAGTTCTTCTTTTTAAGCATATTGATTTAAAACTGTTTTCTTAAAATTAAAGTGGTAAACACTACACAGAACTTTAAATGAAACATTCCAAAATAGTTTTAGAATAACCAAACTTGAAATTCAAATGCATAACTTAATGGTTTCAAAATTTATATTCATGTTACAAACAAAGATTGTGAAAATATGTTTACGCTTAAAATCTAGCGCGTGAATTGGGATGAACATATGCTTCACAACCTTTCCATTCGAAACCTTTTGTCTTATAAAACGGAATTTTCACTGAAGCTATATAAATGACGAAATGATTAATGACAAGTTAAGTCACGTCTTCTAAGCATCTATTTTATAATGTTGCTTGTAAGAATCTTGGGGAACATCATAAATAGACTTTGTGCTGGTGTCACGATTTTGAAATCTGTCCCGAGTGATTTCGCAGATGACTAGATCTCCAAGGAAACGATATTACCAATGTAAGGAACATAAAGTACACAAATTTAGCGTAAAGGGATTTACATCATTTGAGAAAGTGTATAAGGTAAAAGAGTACTAATTTAATTCCAAATGTGCATCTTTTTGAAACTGTATTACGTTTGTCTGAAGAAAAAAATTTGATAACTGAAAATTTTACTGACCACAAATTACTAAGTTTAGATATGGAAAAAGAAAATTTGCTTTTTATATATATGGAAAAAGAAAATTTGATTTCAAACATGTAAAATAGAAAGCAGAAAATTTGATTGAAGCTCCTGTCAGATTTATCTCTAATTGTAATCAGATATTTCAAGAATTAATTCTATTAGATCATTTTTATAGTAAAATTAAAGTTTTTTTCCGATATGACGTCTCCAATCTAACACTATTGTATTTGTCACTGTTCCACTGCAAATGAGACTTGACTGTTGTTTCCACTGCAAATGAGACTTGATGTCGCGAGTACGATTCGGAGACAAAACGCGAAGATAATGAGTGGACAAATCCGAAAAGGATTCGGTCAATGAAAGTTCGCGTTTTGAAGTCAAAGACGAAAAAGGTGCTAATCCCTTTTTTGACAGTCGGGGCATCATTTATCGAGAATTTCGTCTTTAAGGTCTTACTGTGATTGTGATATTCTATAAAAACGTTTTGGATCCGAAAACGAATGCAGCATGTGAGGTCCAATTTGTTGGACAGTGAAAATTGGTGCATCTTGCACGATAATGCACCGTCTAACAAGTCTATCCTTGAGCAGCAATTTTTGGCGAGCAATTGTGTGCATCAACTATTCGCCGTACTCGCTAGATCTTTCCTCCCGACTATTTTTTTTTTTTTATTTCCCAAGGGAAATTGAAGGGACACCAGTACGTGTCGATAGAGGAAATTGAAGCGGCTGTGACATCGAAACTCAATAACATTAGAGTGGAGGCTTTCCAGAAGGCATTTACAGACCTTAACACACCATCCAAGAGTTTTATTGAATTGAAAAGAAACTATTTAGAAGCTTAATATCAAAAATAAATATATCCTCTGTGGTCTACATGGAATCAGACGTGGAACTTTTTGAATACATGTGTATATTGTCACACATCAATTTAATTTCTATGGTTATTATAACTCAGCATATGAGAAAATGCATATTATAATTAAAAATATCAAATTTATTTCACAACATTGAGTTTTCTGCTATTTTCTGATTTGACATTTGAGGACATTCATAATTTAAAAATGTGTGGGTAGTTGTAAACTTTTCCACCAAATAACAGGGAAGATGATGAATCCTTTTCCCGTGATGAACTATATTACTATTCAACCTAAACTTGCATTTCACTCAGTCTCAGAAAAGTGTTAAATTCAAGTTACCCTTTCAACAGTGAAAATTAAGAAAATTAAAGAAATCATAAGTTACATAATCCTATTTATTTAGATGAGAGATTGACTTAAAGTAGATTCTCAAAATAGTATCTTAGGATGCCATTGAATTATTCATACAAGCAAATGTGAGACTTGTGTCTCTCCCGAAGATTTTGGTGGCATATTTTTCTTGTCGCTTACAGTGTTTGTTATATTCCTACAACAATGATTCTCGTGGCGAGATCTTGCATAGAGTCCATAGGTATCTCGTACACCAATGATTTCATGTGAGGTATGAACAATCTGAAGAATTGGTATGATGTTTTTAAAGAATAACGTTTGCTACAATTGGCTGTATTGAATCCTGATCAGTCAATAAGATGCAATCGTCAATGCAGCTTCTTTCACTGGAAATTTGCATATGGTAAATGCTTGATGATGAAGTTCTGTAAGCGTGTTACTTTAAAACGAAAGAACTGATGGCAGAAGTGGAATATTTAACGAACATGTTTTATAGTTGCTTTTCTGACACTCAGAGTGGAATGTGACCCTGTACTCCATAATATACATTGTTCATTTTGATGGGTGCTATTCCCTTTATATTCCCCTTTATATTTATTATAAAATTTAAACAAACTATTTATCTGAACATTGTTAAGAGGATTATTATAATTGGGGTAGATATGAAACCTCAAAAATAATCAAATCAGATGTATTAAAGAAATCATAAAAATTGTTATAGATGTACTGTTTTTTTTAAAAATGTCTTGCATTTATTTGCTCCCTTATCAAAGCGATACATTTTTATATTAAAATTTTTCTCAATTACATACCAGACAAAAATTGCTTCAAAAGAAAACTCTTTAAACTCACTTCCCTATTATTGAAGGGATGAATTCCAATTAAAGTAGCTACAGAAATTGGATTAATACCACATCATTTTTTTTTTTACTCTTTTAATGGAATGAAGTATCTTATGTTGAACATGGTCAACCAAAATTATCTATTTAGAAAGAATAAATGGATTTTTTTCTGCAATAAATGCCCCTCTTAACCCATGATACTGGAAATTGAAAAAAAAAAATTATAATAAAAGAAATGCAATAAAAAAATGTAACATGAGCGCAATTATTTGCGAAGGGTTCAGGAGTTTTCTTCAAATTAAATACATGCATTTGCAGAAAGATTAGGAAAAAAATAAAACAATACGAATAAGTGTTCGTCTAATCAAAAGAAAAGCGTTTCAAATTAATTCTCACAATGCAAAAGCGTTAATTACTTTCTATTATGCTTCGTTGTGAAGAAGATTAAAAAAAAAAAGGGGTTTATAGTCAAACTCATTATGCATTCATAACTTATTTCTTTTAATGCGTTATGGAACGGGGAGATCGCATGATCTTGTCAGCAGATGTCGATTTAAAAAAATCGAAAATAAAAAAATCCTTAATTATTGAACTTTTTGAACATTTCTTGACATAAAACTCACCAAACTAATTAAGGTTTTATCACAGAAGAAAAAAAAATATTTATGATTTGTTTTTCTCTCCAACTCATCTTAAACAAAAAAATTAAGTTTTTTGTTAAATCATTTAATTATTTTTTACCTCAAACATAGTGAAAGGAAGCTTGAATAAAAATTGTTTACTCAATAAATTTACAAATTTCTTATAAAAGATCTGTACAAAATTTAATAGTTAGCACACCTGAAATTTTAAATAAGGGAGATTACAACTCAAGCTCAGACAAGAAACATCGAACATTTTACGAGTAAATGCATGTTAAATTTGTATGTTGGAAAGTTCTTCCACACAGTTTGAAGATGCAAGTTAAAAGTAAACATTCCTCAGATGGCGTTCTTAGGTGTATTGGTTTCGAATTTGACCAGATAATTATGTGGAACTATTGTAGTAGTGTTTTCATGTTCCAGCTTTCAAGCGAATTCATGGATCAACGCATATTAAAGAAGACTAAATACCTTTAAAATTGAAGAAACACTTCCTTTAAGAAACAATGTTATATTACTGGGCACTGCTACCCAATATGATATTTTAACTACTCGAATTTTAAAACATTATCAAATGTTGAAATAAATGTCCAAGCTAGTCTCACTTTACACACTAGTAAATCAAATCAATACGAGAAATGCCAGACTCTACAAGATTTGTTATTATGATCCGTTTGTTCATCCATATTAGTGGAAGTGAATGAGGTACAAGCCTATGATTTTTTTTTTTTTTTTTTTTTTTTTTTTGTCTACAAAATGAAATAATTAATGGTTCACTGCTGCATATATACAAAGTGATTATAAAAACATAAGCAAACTTTTAAGAAAATTTACAGCTTACTACAACATTTTTTATAGAAATGCATACGTCCAAGTGAAATGTAGAGGTACAAAGAAATTGAACATATTTTTTACTTACAAAATCGTAGCTAAGTGCTTCTTTACAGCATCACTGACAACAAATGCTCAAAAATTACTGTATTCCAACTTGGTAATTAATTATAATGTCGTAATTAGAGTTTTTGCATACCGTATTTTGACGTCCGTTATTTTTTCTCCCTAGCGCGCATGCTCACAGGAAATATTATTACAGATATGCACGCGCAATTTCATATGAGCATGCGCGCTAGGGAGAAAAAAATAACGGATGTCCAAAATACGGTATGCAAAACTCTTATTAATTGCCAATATATTAGGGCAATAGGTGGCGCGCTTCCCCAGATTTCATACATCTTAGGGCAACTCTCTTTGCATCTTGTCTTTTCAGCTATCATTGGAGTCTTCAAATTCTGAAAAGATATACCTGCATCTAATATACGGTGCTTTTAATGGTAACGGTAGAGCAGCTTTACGGCTGTGTCAGGGACGCTTTTTGAATAAATGTATGCCGAAGCATTAAATGTTTGAGCAGTTATATTGAGAGTTTGAAAAATGCTCATACCGTCTTGAATCGTATGGACGAAACACAAGTAATAAGTATAAAATTTGTTGCCAGTCATACTCTTGTGAGTCAACCTAACGTTTAGAGAATGTTACCAGAAAAAAGTTTTCTTCCATTCCATCTTCAGTGAATCTAAACATTGTAAATGGATGATTACCTTCTACATGAAGTATTTTGCTAATGGTCCTTGCAATAGAGTACATTGCAGGTGGACTTCTCAGCTCATGCGCTATTCACAGATTAGACAATGTATTTTTAATATGCGCTATACTTATGTGTGGACGACAGAAAATCCATATGAGACATGTCCACAAGTATTCCAACAACGCTTTATGTGAATATTTGTGTAGGTATTGTAAAACATTTTCCCATAGGCCCAATATTGCATATTTTTCTAGAAAAGTTATTGCTAGAAGTGAAGATATTCTGGTTATTACTCGTAATCAACTGTATTTTCACCTTGATGGTACGTCAGCCCATTTATGAATGAATGTTGTCAGTGATGTGGATGCTACTTTGGAGTACGATGGACTGAAAGTGGACCACTTGCCTGCCACCACGATTCTCAAATTTATCGAACCTCGATTACATTTTATGAACACTTATGAAGGCCCTTACTTATGAGACTACAACTGACTTTATTGATGAACTTTCGCTTGAGTTTTCATTGCCGAAATGCCTGGTATCTTTAGAACTATTCTCCAGTCTATCCATTCCACTGCCAAACATACATTAGCACTTTCGTTTCATCTCGCTTTTGACAGGGTTTTGAACAGAAATCCACAAATTTGGCTCAATGATGTAACCTACAAATCATATTATATTCAATAATTATTCAGACTAGATATGAAACACTTTAAAAAACGTGTAAATTTTCTTCTGTTTCTTAAGATCTATTGCTTCTACAGAGGACATCATTAAAGTTAGTAACACGTTAAAAACTACGGAAAATAGAAAAAACCTATTTAATTGCTGGAATTATACCAAATGTAAGCTGTACATGTTTTGTATATAGCCTTGTAAAATTTCAAATAAATTCAGTTTATCGAAACTCATACATGAGAAAAATAACCTTTTCGTGTAATAATATGGATGCTTAAAACTTAATGCTACCCATTGCATTGTGTTGTTGATCATATTTCTGATAAATTTTATACAAATTTTCAGTTTTCTTTTAAATATCTTTTAATTTCTTTTTAATTTATCTTATAATGAAAGAAATTCTGAATTAATCATTTCTCCAAAAATATAATCGTCATATAAATGTCTTAATGAATAAATAAAATTATCAATTACCATTCTTGATAAACAATTAAACTATCAATGTATTTTTGTTTTTTTATTCATGTAATAAAAAAAATACAAATAAGCATGCGTTTTCCATATTAACACATATTTTGTTTAAAAAACTAGATTTATTCAACAAATACCACATTACTCAATAATTAAATACATTAGTCATTTAAAAATTTTCTTTAAAACTGGTTTCTTAAAACTAAGGTGATAAATACTTCGCAGAAATTTCAATAAAATATTCCGCAAACAGTTTTAGAATAACCAATCTTGAAGTTCAAATACATAAATTTATGTTTTCAAAATTTATACTCACGTTACAAACAAAGATTATGAATATGGGCTTACACTTAAAATCTAGCTCGAATTGGGATGAACATATGCTTCCCAACCTTTCAATTCGAAATTTTTTCTCTGATAAAACATAATTTTCATGAAAGCTATATGACTAAATGATTAATGATAAGTTAAGTCACGCCTTCTAAGCAACTATTTTATAACGTTGCTTGTAGGAACACTGGAGAACATCATGACTGGACTTTGTGTTGATGTCATGATTTTGAAATCTGTCCAACTGAGTGATTTCGCGCATAATTTGATCTCCAAGAAAACGATATTGAATGTAAGGAACATGAAGTACAAAAATTTAGAGTATAGATATTTACATTGTTTGAGAAAGTGTGTAAGGCAGAAGAGTATTAAACATGACTAATTTAATTCCAAACTTGCATCTTTTTGAAACTTTATTACATCTATCTAAAGATGAAAATTTGATGGGCTGGCTGAACTTAAATTATTACTCCTTCCAAATTATTATAGAAAACAATTTATTAAGTTTAGATATGGAAAAAGGAAATTTGCCTTTAAACATGTAAAATAGAAAGCAGAAATTTAGTAAAAGCGCCTCACACATTTATCTAATTGTAATCAGATATTTAAAGAATTAATTTTATTATATTGAATTATTTTTATCGTAAAATAATTCAATACTTATATAATACGTAAATACGTACCAATACACATATAGTAAGTAAAATAATCCAATAATCAAAGCTTTTTCCATTATATGAGGTTCATCAGTTTAAATATTTATCAGAACACAGCACTGGAGAGAGATCATTGCAAGACAACAACCTAGTTTTGTTGTCTTGCAATGCACCAAATATTTTAGTACATTGGAAAACACAATTATCTTTACAAGGTATGTTATTTACGCTAACATACCTTGTAAAGATAATTGTGTTTCCCAATGTAACATTATTCAATAATGGATGAGAATTAATCAACAACTACTACAATATTTTATAAGTCAATAAGGCTATCTGACAAAGCGAGAAAGACAGTGGCAAAATTTAAAAGACGTTTGCATCAACACCCACAAAAATGGAGGTGCACACACAAAAGAATTTAAGTAAAATTCAGAAAGAACCTTCGATTGGGAGTCGTCAACAAGTAATACAAAAAAAATGCATAATAATAAACCCTGAATTAAAGTGGAATCAAGTTTATAAACAGCTCAAGGCCCAACCATGGTGGGTTGCCAAAAAGGGATAAAGCAAACTAATGAAAACCAAAAGATGAAGTTAAAACTCAAGGTGTAAGACAGTGTAAAAAGATGCAGAATAAAATATTTAAAACCTGAAGGGGAAAGTATATGCTAAAAAGAAAAGAAAGCCTAACAAATAATACAATAAAAATCATTATGTACAAGTAAAAGAGAACATTAAAGGTAAAAAGGGTGTCACCAGAGCTAAGTCCGCCTAAAATCAAGATGTAATAAAATCAAAAGACCAGCCGTAGAATAAAAGCACTAATAGATAAATTAAGAATTGGGGGAGGATAAAATCACATGAAAGAGGGATATTCATGTCAATATTGCCTCCTGTCAGTCATGTGCTCAACGTAAAATGTATATTTTCGAAGTTCACGTTAAAATTTATTTTATTTTATTATTATCTACAACAAAAAAATTTACATGCAATGACTTCTATAAATGAATGGAAATCCAAGAATTTTCTAGAAAAAAACATTTGATAATTGTTAAATTTAAAAGAATTGAATAAGAAGTTTCTATCAATGTTCTATTCTGAATAAAAAAATGCAAATAACTTTTTGAATATTAACTTTATTTTTTGGGAAAAATATGGAAAAAGATAAATATGGAGAATAATTATGGTAAGCATTATCAAAAATCAACAGGAAGTGCTATAAAAATCAATGGATACCAAAAATTTTTCGATAAATTCAAGAATAATATGGAGTGACACTTTTTTCTAATTTAATACTTAGTAAGAGTTTTAAATTGCATTTGGTTCCATTCTTGAGAGTTAATATTGATAGCTTTCATAAAGAAACAACTACTGATGTTCGAAAACTTATTTTTCATTATAAATCAAATAGCTTTACGCTAATAAATAAAAAATTTTAAATAAATATCAATAATAAATTTAACTATCCCTTTTGATGTTCTCCTAGTCATAAATCACTTCAAAGTAGAAATTCAGGTAAAAACCAAGAAAGAAGTGGTCATCCATCGAAATTTACTAGGAATGAGAAGCAGATTGTTACAAGAAAAACTGAGATATACTGAGTTAAAGCACTGTGAAACTTTCTACACCCAATTTTGAAATATTTTATTGCTTAGTTACTCCTGAAACTGCCCAAGATATGATCCATTATGGTTGGTTACATGGGCGTTCACAAGAAGAAATTCTTCTGTAGTCAAAGAACAAGAGGCCAGTGTAAACCCATGATAAATAAGCTCATATCTTACAAGAATGTTGGAACAACTATAGATGAAAACAAGTTCGACTCTGGGGGTCGTTTGTTAAACGAGAAAAACGAAAAGCTTGATCACAACAAAATGATTGAAACATATGGAGCATGAAGGTGTCTTTGAATGAGGCACATATTAGCTTCAAATAATTTAGTATTTATAGATAGATTACGCCATCTCTTTATTTAAATATTTTAAAATACAGCTTTAAAGCAATCATCCAAAATTTTACTATCTGAAATAAATGTTATTATAAAGATTCTAAATGCATCTTTTTTAAATATTTGTCATTGGTGTCTTAATAGCTTTTCTAAAATTACCACCATACGACTTTTATCACCAAACTTTAATTCTCCGGGATTTATTTGATGTAAACTAAAGAATAGAGTTTAATCTTAGGTATTTGACTTTAGAGTAGAATATCACAGATAGATCCCTGATCTTGGATAGTGGGTTCGCATGTTCTTCATTTATGCGAATGCATATATTTGTGTTATATAGCACCTTTAATTTAAGGGTGAATTCTCATCAAATGTTAAAATGTCAAGACATAAAAGGACGAACAATACCTATTCTTTCAAGTTCCCACGCTTTAAACTTAAATTTTATTCTTTTTTTTTTTTTTTTTTTTTTTTTTTTTGCCACAATTCTACAGATCATCCAGAAGTTGACTTTAACCTTAGAAACTTCAGCCTGTAGGTTTGTTTTGAGGTAGCTGCAAAAGTTAGCCTTTGGTATTAATCACATTCGTACAAAAAAACTCTCATAGGGTAATACTAAAAATATATTGCTACTTTACTATTATCTCTGTCATCATGTTTCCTGTATTTTTTCCCCTATCTGCTTTCAAATTCAAATTTCTTTAAGTTATTTATGTGTTCAATCAATCTAGTTCTTTTTCTCTCATATTTTATAGTTTTATTTTTCATCTACTAAACTATCATCATTAACCTTTGAAAGGTCTATTCATTCGTTATTTATTTTTGCCTTTTTTCCCAATAGTTTCTTACACTGCGTAGAAGTTTCTACTCCAGATATTTTTTAATCGTTTTTTCTTACTTTAAGACACTTTTCTTACGCGTCGAAAAGATTACAACCCCAACAAGCGATGTTGGAATATTAACTGCAATCAATAAAGGAAAACAATGAAACTCATTCTAAATTGAATACATGATAAATAAAGAAAAATATTAAATAATGACTGAATAATGATTTCAATAATTTTCCATTAAAACAGTCAGAAGATAACGCAAAAATGTTAGCAATCTAGTTGAGTATTTAAACCCTTTGTTGTGGTTTCTTGCATCATAACTAGCGATTATTTGGCGGTATTTCTATTTTGTGCGAGATAGTGTCCCACTAATAGAAAATACTAGAAGCTCGAGTATCAAATTTCACTCCAAATGAAAGATCAAATCTGATTAATCTTATCCCATGAGAGCCCATTGAAAAATGAGTTTTCAAAATCGAACCAGGTTATAAAAGAAATCAAATTCAGGTAAAAACAGATACCAGGAATAAAGTTAGAACGGGAAACCACATTTACGCAAAGTAGTTCCGTTGGCAACCAAAAAAAGTCGTCAAAAACCAAGTTCCTCTAAAAATGCAGTATACGTTTTAGTAGTATAATATTGTATTGTCATCAATTGCATGATCGATAAAAAAATGTATAAACAAAATTGAATTTATCATGAAATTGTTTTAAAAATGATTTCATAGTTTGTCATACAGTGCCAAACATCATAAGTCAGTTAAATAAAAACTAATTAATAAATACGGTTTTGAATGAAAACTCTAAAAAAATCTCTTTTGAAAAATCTCTAAATGAACTGATTCCTATAAAATGGAAGAAAATCTCATTCCACTGTTGGAATTGCATTTGAAATTTTATCTTGAGCATATGAGCAATAATGAAGTAGACAATACATTAAGAAAAATAATATTAAGTTCCTCACGGCAATTAAATCTAAAATAAATTGTATTTCTTCCACGAAATATATTGTCTTACGACGTCCAGAAACATTTGTAGTTTCTAAGGAAGTAACTAATTGTTTCGTTATCTGAACAGGAGAGTAAAAAATACATTTAAAACGCACACTGGCTGCTGCAGTTAAAATGAAAATATTATATCACGAAAGGAACATCTGGATTAAATGCATTTCACACAAATTTAGGTTTTGACACGGAACAGACCAGAGAAAATTTTAAAATAACTGATTTCTTAAACGATCTATTCATTCCCAAAAAAAAAATTGCAACGATAAATAAAATTTTCTTATTTTCAATGAGAACGTTAATGAATTTTGAAAAACCGTTTTCTATAACATGAGGTTTTTAATGCAGGAATTGGAGAACGAAAAAAAAATGATAAAAACCTTTATTCAATTTAATGAAAAAAAAAAAAATACCGAAATATCTCAACCGTCACAGATGAAAATAACAAAGAGTTTTAATTTTCCAAATATTCCTTTCAAAAGAAATATTCGTTTTGTATCTAGAATTCACTCCAACTCCTTTTTTTTCTTTTTTGCTTTTCCACCGGTCTGCCACATCTGGATTTGCTTTAATGTAGAAAATAATTAAAGCAGATGCAGAAAAAAAGTTTTAAGTTCTACTCTTTGCCGATCGATCTTAAGCGAAAATTACTTTTCTTTTCCTGGAATCTTCTTTTCTTTCTTCTTATGGACACTTTAGAATTTACTCGTAATGAGTGATTTTCTGGTAGCTTCTGGGATATCAAGTATTCTTCCTAATTAAATCTTACACTTCTCCAATTACTTTTCTCGTTCGAAATTTTTAACTGCGTTTTATCTTTTGACCTGATACCGATAAATTAAGTCAGAAAATTCATTTTTAATACATCTTGGCGTCTTTTGTCAAAGAATTAATTTTCGTCTTCGCACAAGAAAAAAATTTTTTCTGTGCATATATTTAATTTATAGTGTCAGTGCATTGACATACTGATACTGCAAAGACACTAAGAACTAAAATGTTATAATTCTGCACACAAATGGTTTATTAAATTGCATAGGTATGGATTTATCTAATTGCATGCACTTGCTACATCCATGTTGTTAATATTGTTATATAGTGTTTCTAAATCCCCCCTACATGTATTAGTAATTTAATATATTGTACAACATACATTCTTATTTTTCTGAAAGTTTTGGTCTCTGATCATCCTTGATACATAAATTTTGTTTAACACTCATTACGCACAAAACGATTATTTTCTTTGCATATATTTAATTTATTGTGTCACTGCATTGACATACTGATACTGCAAAGACACTAAGAACTAAAACGTTTACAAATAGCAGCAAAAAATAATCGAAAATGAACAATAAATTTACAAATGTAGTATTATGACTTAAATGGATCTTAAAAAGTTATAATTATATACACAAATGTATTTATTAATTTGTGTATGTATGGATTTATCTAATTGCATGTATTGCTACATCCATGTTGTTAATATGGGTGCGCAGAAGATCTACCTCCCGTGGTGCACCTGGTAACACTTTTTAGTGGCTAAAAGATCTGCAACTTGGCATTATTGTTAGATTAATGACCTCTGTTTCAGCATGTTTTGTTGTATTATTTTATTGTTGTTGTATGTTTTTGCTGTAACTGTTCATAATCTGCCATTGGAAATAAAAAAAAAAAAAAAAATAAAAATAAAAAATGTTGTTAATATTGCTAGATAGTGTCTCTAAATCCCCCTTTGTATTAGTAATTGAATATATTGTACAACATACATTATAATTGTTTCCGAAAGGTTTGGTCTCTGACCATCCTTAATACATAAATTTTTTTTAACACTCATTACGGCATAAAATTAATAATTTTTTTCTTTGCATATATTTAATTTATTGTGTCACTGCATTGACATACTGATACTGCAAAGACACTAAGAACTAAAACATTTACAGATATAAAAAAAAAAATAATCGAAAATGAACAATAAATTTACAAATGTAGTATTATGACTTAAATGGATCTTAAAAAGTTATAATTATATACACAAATGTATTTATTAATTTGTGTATGTATGGATTTATCTAATTGCATGTATTGCTACATCCATGTTGTTAATATGGGTGCGCAGAAGATCTACCTCCCGTGGTGCACCTGGTAACACTTTTTAGTGGCTAAAAGATCTGCAACTTGGCATTATTGTTAGATTAATGACCTCTGTTTCAGCATGTTTTGTTGTATTATTTTATTGTTGTTGTATGTTTTTGCTGTAACTGTTCATAATCTGCCACTGGAAATAAAAAAAATAAAAATAAAAAATGTTGTTAATATTGCCAGATAGTGTCTCTAAATCCCCCTTTGTATTAGTAATTGAATATATTGTACAACATACATTATAATTGTTTCCGAAAGGTTTGGTCTCTGACCATCCTTAATACATAAATTTTTTTAACACTCATTACGGCATAAAATTAATATTTTTTTTTTTTGCATATATTTAATTTATTGTGTCACTGCATTGACATACTGATACTGCAAAGACACTAAGAACTAAAACATTTACAGATATAAAAAAAAAAATAATCGTAAATGAACAATAAATTTACAAATATAGTATTATGATTAAAAAACTGGATCATAAACGTTATAATTCTATGCATAAATGGATTTATTAAATTGCATATGTATGGATTTATCTAATTACGTGTATTGATACATTAATGCTGTTAATATCGTCACATAGTGCGTCTAAAACCCCTATGCATTAGTAATTGAATATACTGTACTAGATACATTGTTATAGAAGAAAATAAAAAATATTTCTACTATAAAAACCTTAAAAGCTGTGGAATATTGTTATTGTTCCCATGTTTTATTTTCCGAAAGTTTTGGTCTTCGATCACCCTTGATTCATAAATTTTGTTTAACACTCATTATAAAATTCCTAGTGTGGATACAATGTAAGTATGTATTTACAAAACTAAAATTATTACAGTCATTAATGTAGTCCGAGTCTCAGCCGGTACTTTTTTTCTATACATAATTGTCAGACTCTTTACTGATATTTACTGCTTTTTTTTCAAAAGAATAAAGACATTATGCAAGTCAAACTTATTCTTTTCCTCTATTAATTCGGCTCCCCACATTATATTCCTTGTTCTCATTTTATAAAAAAAAAACACACAAACTCAGATGTTTTTTAAATATTTCTAATATCTTTTTTCATTTATTATCATACATTTTGCAATAATGCTGCTTCTTTAGCCTATTCCACATTAAATAAATAGTTTTAATCATGAAATCATTTTAAAATACAATCAGGGGTTTTCTGTACATAATCTTTCTCCATCTTATGACTTTCTAGCATCGTAAATGAATATAAAATTACAAATTATCTCTTTTACTTCCAATACCTAAATGCTTTGATTAGATCAAATATTTTTAAACAGCAAAGAAAAGGAATTAAGTTTGAAAGTAGGGCCAAGCGTCAACGCAGTTAAAGCCGTAAATTATCATGTAGCAATAACATTAAGGTAGCATTAATGCCAAGATACAATAACTTTCTATTCAGCCTTTTAATTTGATGTAAAAACAAATTACTTTTTAAGACGTTACCACCTGATAATAACATTTATTTTAAAACTTAAGTAAACATTTATCAAGTGTTCGTTAATTTACAGTTAAAAATTAAAATATTTTGGATTAGATTTGAAAAACATGTACAGTGACACTTCTATTTACCAATCTTTTAAATCTTACACAACAAAAGGTACTATCAAATAACTATTAGTTCTCTCAAAAGCAAAGCACTAATTAAAGACTTAAATTAACTAGATCTTTAATTTCATAGTAATCACTAAGCCTTTATTTGCACTGTTGTGCATACTCAAACTAAGTGTGATCAGTTTCACAATTAAGCTAGAACTGCCAATTCAAACTTTCTGCCTAAGAGGCGATTTACCGCGTGCTAACTGAGATTACGAATTTCCATTGGTGAAGCTAGCTTTCTGTCAATAAATTAAGCTAACAAACTCGTGGGTTAATAATTACGAGAACCAAGTAACTAGTACATAAAAGAAATCCATGTTTGCTTTGTAGCAATTAGATTAGATTTTAAGAGCGATAGAAAAATTTCAACTTGTTAAATATTAAAAGTTTTTATTCTGCTTAAAAACTTTAACAGTTTTACGCTAATTAAATAATTAATTAAAGTTACAGAAATATTAATAAAGCACAAAATGTTCTTTAATGTTTATGTAAGATAGGCCAACGGTTTTAATTTCTTGATAAAAAAAAAAAAAAAGTTTCATCCCTTTCTCACACAAAAATGAGTAAACGCATATTTAACCACGGAAATAATTATTTTAGAAAAAAATATAAAATGCAATAATATATTATTTCAAATAACTAAAAGAACTACATTCAGAAGCGTAATAAATATGTAATGTATAGTTCTAAAGCTGAAATTAATTAAAGGAATTTTCAAATTTAATATCTTTAAAATTTTAAGAAATATTTACATCGAGGAAATTTTGTGTTAGATTTCTTATCCAATACAAATACTGAGTTTTTTGTCTCTTTATACTTTTTATATACTCATCAATTCAACTGAATATTCAGTGACTAACACAAAATATTAAATAATTTATAAGTATATTAGAAAAAATACTAAAACATCATGCACCTATTCTATGAAGCGCATAAGTTACACCATGGGCGGGCGTAGGATAAAGGTACAAACATACTACAGGTCAATGAAGTTTTATACACTTTTATGAAGCGTATAAAAGGATTCCTCTCAAGCAGTGGAAAAAAAAAGGACATTTCATAGCAGTAGAAAATTGAACAAATGAAGAGACGAAAAAATTGAATACCATGAAGCAAATTTAATATTAATGATCATCTCATTATACGGATGTTTGTAACTTTATATTGATGTATACTTGATGTTGCTGCTAACATATGAAACTAATGAAAACACATAAATCCCTTTATCAAATAAATTTTTTTAAAATGTAACAAAATATATGAATTAAAATTAAAAATCATTTGTTTAAAAAAAAAAAAAATCAACTGTAAATTAAAAGAAAATTTGTAAAAAAAAAAATTATAAAAATAATGAAATCCTTTACTAAACACATTGTTTATTATTGTTACTACATTATCTTATCAATATAGTCATTACGATATGGGGAATTCATATATCTCAACCCCCTTATAGTACAATATTCCGATGTCGCCCCCAGGGCAATAAATTTCTGGGGGGCAACCCTTGTCTGCCAACATGAGTCACTCTGATGTTTCCACCTGTGAAAAAAAACCCTCCTCTAACAGGCCAACCCTCGTCACTTCCGATTGCGCGCGCTTCTCTCGTGACGTCACTTCCATCCCCTGTAAACCTCAGACTACTACTTTCCTACTTACGCAATATAAAAACTCTAAAAACATTAAGCTAATTGAAATTACATCATTCTTCAGGGCGCTTCGAGATAAAAACAATATAAATATAAATCTATATAATATACATACGTATTATGTTGAACATAAAGTAATGCGGCATTTAGATAGCAATATTGAAAGCAAAAAAAAATATTTCTTGTTGTACATATTTCATCGTTAATACATTCAAAAGTCATTTTCTAAGACATTAAACCATCTTTCGAGTAACTTCTGGTAATCTTTTGGTCTTACAGCAAAATACTCATTTAGAAAATTTCGATCTCCTGTTTCTAACTGAAATTTTGAAATTAAGAAAATGCATCATATACTTTAACATGTAATAATATGATGGGGCTGTACTTTGACTATAAAGTGGATGAAGTAGAAATTTTATCCAAATTCTTTTTAGGGTCCGTTGAGTTATTCGTGAGCAGTAAGGACAGGCATTATCTTTCGAAGAAGAGAGAGTAAATGCGTCTTTAAATTCTCAAATTATCGAGAGTAGATGTCTGAGTGATAGTTTGGTTGTTCACAAAGCATTTTAAAAATAAACCATCTCTTTCATATCCCACTTTTAAATGCAAAGCAAAAACTCTTTTAGACTATTAGTTTTGCGGTGGGAATAGGGTGTCCTTTTCGGCTAAACCATCGTCTTTTTAGAATAACATTTGTATATCATATCCACTTTTCATGTCCATTCACTATATGCTTTAAAAAGGACCAATTTCATTTCTTGTGACTAGTGATGGGCAAACAATTGGAACCTAAACATCGGCTAGATAAATCTTTCATATTATTTTGTAAGTGTTCCACACTGTGCACAATGAGTTTTCTAGTTCTCTACTTGTTATTTGACGTTCTGTATCTAAGAATGCTTTCAAATCTTCATTATTAACCTACATTAGTCGAGCACTTCTATGTTCATCTTCAAGATTAAAATTCTCTTCTCAGAACTTGACTTCCAGAATTAAACTTTGACGCTAGATGCGCCAAACAAATCTTTCGAGTTGCTTCTGCAGCATTTACGCGGAGCTTTAAAAAAGCATGCTTTATGAATATGTAACTTATTATATTCCATCATTTTTCTGGACAATAAAAACAAGTTTAATGGAGTGAAGAAAATGGGACATGCAATTAAGTTTAAAATAATTTTTAAAAAGGGGGTTTCAAAGTCGAATTCGGGTATTTATCTTGACTTGAATTTTGATAAGTTAAAAGCTTGCATAACTTTTTATTCATTCTATTAAATAGATTTTAAAAAATCTATCACATCTTTTGGGAGTTTGTATTTATTTTTTTATTTACATTGTTTTATTATATAAACATTAAAAAATGATAAAGTTGATTAATTTCAAAAGAATAAATATTTTTATTTTAACTATAAGGGTCTATTCAAAAGGATTGCTCACTTTTTTCTCAACCATTAATTTTTTACCTTAAAGCTGGAAGTGGCACTTGGGTCCTTTGTCTACAATTTTTATATCCTTTTTTTTTATACTGATGTTGTAATTTTTGATATTGTTTTTCTTCACCTTCTAAATTAAGAATTGGTGAAATTCAAATTTATAAACTAGTACAACATGTTGAGACACAAATACCTTGAGATTTTTCAGGAAAATTTATTAGCCTTTAAAACCTTTAATGTACAAAAAAATAGCGGAGAAAATCTTTCACTGTTATAGAGGCGACGTTTTTTTTTTTATTTATTTTTTAATGTGTTTATTTATTTAATTTGTCTTTTTTTATGTGTACATCAAGTTTTTAAAACTCTATATAAAAAGCGATAAAAACTTACAAATTCACATTTTACTGTGCCAATAAAAATCTTCCACTTTTATTTAAAAAAATAATTTAATTCATTGTAATATTCATGGTCATTTCCAACTACTCATTTCCCACTAGAGAACAGTTTTAAAACACATTTCATTAATTCAATTGTCACAAATTGCAGATTCCTATCTGCAATTTGTGTCACTGGCTTTTACTGTCACATTAATTAAAAAAATTGTTTCCCTCTCTATTATCTAACATCAAAGAGTTTAATCCACTGGGAACAGGTCGAGGAAATAGGGAGCGTGATCTTGGAGTTTCCACCCCAATTACATTATTTTCCTCTTTCATTTATTGCATCATATGGATCAACTTTATGAAGCAAAAATAAACTCCTTCAAAAATTTTCACTAAGAACTTTCGCCCACTGAATTTTTTTATTATTATTCACATTTCTTTTATTTGTAGGAACGATGTACTTCACGTGCACTACAATGTATAATAAGAGTTTTTTAATGCTTTAATTGTCATCTAGGACACTTTACCTTTTATCATCTGATTGGGCAAACTAATTTTGTTGTGTAAAGTACAAATAACACATTATAAATAGAATATACTAGCGACTTAAATTGCTTTCAGCCATGAAAAGAAAGGTGATTACAAATTCATGTAATTTGAATACGTAAAAACACAAAAATAATATTATCCCGTATAACTATTGGTAGAGATAGCTACTACTATGGAGCGAAACAGAATTATAATGTCGACTTGGGGTGTTAAATTCTAAGAGGTATTCGAGTCTATCTGTTGTACTCAGTGATAGGCTTTGTTGTGCCAATCTCAGTGTTCGTGGAGACTAGACACGTTCAATCATTGAAAGATCTAGCGAACGTGCTTCTGAAGCATAAATACAGCATACCGCCTATCGAGGACAAAGTATCCTATTAAGTCTTACTTTGCCTTGTTAATTGCTGAAAATATAAAAAAAGTAAATACTGTAATAAAACGCTGTATACATCGAGTACCAGATATGCTTGAGTGACAGTGAGTAATGACACTTTGTATTAAGATCTAGCGATGCTAATATTAAACGATGTATGATGCAAAACATGAATATTTATTTCATATGGTATTGTTACAAACAGACATGATCATCGTTGTGCTTATAAAAATGTATGTAATGATTACATGGATTTTTTAGTCTATAGGAATAACTCACCTTTTACCATTATAGTCACAAATTCCGATGGTGTGCAGTTAAATAGAAAACAATAACCTCCTTAAAAACAGTCCTTAACTTTGTAGGTGGTATTGTATTCTACGAAGCAGGGAGTGTTTGTGTATCATGCATCTTCATTTTTTGTCAAGTTGTTGTGTATATTGGATTTCTTTGTGATCATTTCAATCATTCTGTCCGTCTCAACAGGTGCCATTAATTTTATATTCAAATGGCGAGAACCAGGTTTAGATCAATACTAGCAGCAATCTTCCAATCGCTTGAACTGGTATCACAGTATTGTCGTAATTCTCCTGCGATAAAATCGGTGCATTCGTTGTTTTAAGTTTAATCTCTTTCTTTTTTACTATAACCCATATGTTCTATTTAATACTGCAAATCAGTTTGTATGTCGAACTTGCTATAGACATATGAATTATTTCAGATTTTGTGGTCTTTCATGGTATTGCAAACAATGTGATAATAGTTTGTTAAAGTAACTATTCTTTTCAAAACAACTTTCAGGTTTCTCTGCAATATTATTTTAAGAATATAAGCTATTTGCATTTAGTTTTAATTTTAAATACATTTTTTAGAGGTTTCAATAAAAAGATTTGTTATCCCTAGTTTCTTCTCTTTTATTAAAATTTAGTTTTACATCATTTGATTTAATTTTTTTCATTCATGTTATCGGTATATAGTGCTGAATATATAAAAATTTATGCTCTTGACGAAACAAAATTGTAAAATTTTTTCTAATTACGACTTTAATAGTTTTTTATTACTTTCTAGTTGGTTATAATTAACTTATATTAAGGTTGCCTTTTTTAGTCGTGCATTAATAAATTTTTTGCTGTAGTTTGGATCACTATGGAAAAAAATTAAAGGACTTTTGCTGTTTTTATATGTAGCCTCATTAAGTGTGACCAAACAGGATCGTGATTGATATATATACATGAAAGTAAATAATTCAGTGAATTAACAAGGAAAATTATAATAGAAAAATACTAAGGTAAACGTATTAATGCAAACAATAAACTTTACAGTTTAAAATATAATTCTTCTACTCGTAATGATCTCTTTTGGGGCTTGATCTAACGAACAGAGGGCTCAACGAAATTCAGTTTTCAGGGCAGCATTTTAATTTAAGCGAAATACAACGTCTGCGGGCGACATCCTATTTCACACCCTTTTCACCTGTTCTTGACACTTGATAACGCCTTAAAATATTAGAATAGTTGTTATTATTGTCTTAAGAGAAGCTGGTAATTATTTCAATATTAATACTAGTGTTTTAATTAAAGGAAAGTGTTTGAAACAATACCCCACCAATTATTATAAAGCGATTTAATTTCAAAGTAGTGAAAGCGTAAAGAAATGCGATTATTTTTAGAATATTCATTGACTTGAAGAGTACGGTAATTTAAAACGAATCATATGCTTCAATGTTATATAAAGGACATGAAGTCAGCTATGTTGTATCATAGAACAAAATTAAAATATTAATTTTAAATAAAAAGGGAATTGTATTATTATTATTAATATTATTTATTGATAAAATATTCTATGGAATGGTTTATGCAGCAAAGTTCTCAAAAAGTTAGATAAATTTAATTTATTACAAATGTATCATTCATATTTATTTTCTTTTTTTCATTTTTATTAGCCTAGAAAATTTAATGTTTGCTAAATTTTTTGAATTTTAACTAAAATTAAGACAAATTTAGTCTATAACACTTTATTTTACAGTAAAACTGTAAGATAAAAATATTTATATTATTAATTAATCCATTAATACTTGATGTTAATGAAAATTAAATGGTTAATATGCAATTGTTAGATAAGGATTTATATTTCAGTTTTTTTTTTTTCTTTTTATTCTGTCTTAGTAAAAAGAAATTGAACGAACATTTTTTATTTCATTCACTTTTTATGTAATTTTTAAATTGACTTTTGAATGTCCTGGTATTTTACTTTAATAAATCGATTAAAAAAAAAAACTTAAATAATGTTATGACATTATTAACTAAAATATTTATATCTTGCATTCTATTATATATTCCTGATTTAATTTTATTATGCTATTTCAAGCTCAAACAAAGCTTGACTTGAAATATTATTGTTAAATATTAATAATATTATAAAAATATTATGAAGCTTATTATTAGCTCAGCCAAAGCTTGGTGTTTCTCATCTTCACTTACTAGTGGCACTTAAAAGAGTACACTAATATATATACTTTAACAATACGTTTCGCTATAATGGGCCTGTCTATATACCGTTTCTTGGCTTTTTGCACATGCAATAACACAAATGTGCATGAAATATAATTACATAGGAAGCAATATTGGCCCATCGAAATGGAGACTTATTCATAGACAGTAATTTAGTGAAAATTCATAGTCCGAATATTACAAAAGCCAGTTATAAAAACAAGTCCTAACATAACCAATCCATTACAAAAGCAATTTCAAATATTACAAGCTCCTCTCGATGAGAAAAATTTAGTTAATTAGTAACTTTAATTTCATTTAGATGTCTGATTTATGAAAAATATTTTTTGTTATAGCATGCCAATTAAACATTATACATACTCAAAGGTATTAGTGTTATTGCTGAATAATTTTCATTTCTTCAGGAGTCATTTCGTAAAAGCAATTACGTGTATATATAAAGAACAACTCTCAAAGTGCTAATTAGAGATACAATAGTGAGAAAATGTGCAAAAGCAATGGAGGTGTTGTTCGTATCTGTGTTTATTATGTACAGTTTTTCTAATTGCTAATTACTGCTAATATGGAAACTTTAATTTCTCTGAATACGAAGGCTAAATGTAGCTAGATGTAGCAAAGATTAAATGTAGCTGTTTTCATGGCTTTCTCGATAGTTTTCCTTGCATCATCTTGCACAATATTCAATTTAGAAAATCATCTGTTGTAAAAATAGTGAAGGATGAGGTTTGTAGAATCAGTGACATCATTGCAATTCTCCTACCTTAATAGTTTCCAAAAAATAGAAGAAAAAGAATAGAATTACTTCTGCATAAAGTGACAAATGTAAGAACCCCTATTTAATAAGGCAATTAATTTTTTTTTAACTTCGGGCTTATGACTGCGTAATTTGTAACAGACTCAGCTTTATCCAAGGCACACCACAGCTGTCTGCTATATTACTCCTACAGAAAGATAAAGGGGAAATTGCTTTATAAGAAGAAATTGAATAATCATAATCGACACCGATTAGCCCATTGGCGGTATCTAACATAATGAAATTCAGAACTCTCTCTTCCCACTCATTTTCATTTCAGACAATTAGGATCTTTGAATTCCAAGATATTTATGGTGGTTACGGAGATTTTCGAGGGGCCTTTCTTAATATTGGGCATGGGAACAGATTCAAACTTGAGATATTAGTCCTTCTGGAATCCCTTCTGGAATCGCAAAATAAAAGGCCAAGATTTGTTTAATATGAGCGGAAAAAAAGGAAAGCATTTAGGCATCAGCCTTGGGATGTAAACTATTTTTGGCAAAGCACATTTAGAATTTTTTTCCCATGATAAGAGTTTTGGCATTTCATTCCCAAGAGAGGAATGTATTTTATTTGAAAAATATATAATAAACCCATCACTGAAATTTGACAGCAGCCAAGCCTTATTGTGAGTAGTTACATTACATGCAATTAGAGTTTTGTACTAATGAGAACAACTTGTCACTTAAATCTGATAGTATATTCAATATCATATATAATGAGGAATTAGAGAATGTCTGTGCAAAATTCACAGGTCGAAACAATTACAGATTGAACATCCACCAATTGATATACCATGAGTTGTTCCATCGTGATTGGTGATAGTCCATGAGTTGAGAAATGTCTACTCCAATGAGAAGTAAGGGAAGCTGACGGGTTTTCTTAAAAGGAGGATTGTCTTAAAATGAAAGTTCACCAAAAGAAGAGAGAGTTCTGCGACGAATCGACCAAAAGTGTTGTTTTTTTCTCTGAAGTGACTGAGCCCCTTCTGGTTTTGTGAATCACATCGTGTGATAGTTAAGGTCTGCTGCAGACCAGTTGTTTAGATTCAGCGTAGACTCGAGAACTCTAAAAAACTTCGAATTTGCAGTGAACTGTACTTGTGTATCTAATTTATATCCTTAATTTTCTTTTTTTTTGTAAATAGAGTTATATATATATATATAATGTTTGTTTTTAAAGTATTCCCATGAACTTGAAAGTGGTGATCTTCTTGAAGCCGTAATAGGTCTAGTATAGGCCGAGACTTTACAGCATGTTGATCTATCACTATAGATGTACCAGTTAGGTGGATCGAAATTCTAATCCTTCTGGATTCTGGAGAACCACGACATAAATTCGACTGATATTCTAACCCTCAAAGTTTTTGACAAATTTCTACATTTCATTTATGAATTTATCTATATTAAAAGATTAATTTGATATAAACAACACAGGCTTCAAAATATTTGCACCAAAACTTTCATGATCTTCAACTTTATATTGCTTCCACTACCGAAAGCCTTACAAGCTCCAATATTTTGTTTGTCAATTCAAAAAAGATCTCGCATTTTTTACGGAACAAAGGACTCGCTTACTTCCAACGTCACGGGCCCAAAAGGGTCAATCCAAAAACACCCGACAAGTAAAACCGTCACTCAAAAGCCGCTCACGGCTAAACACATTTTTATTTATATTTTGCTTTATTTCTTTTCCCTTTTTTTTTCCTCCGCTGAGCTATAGTATTTCCAAGTTTAGAGGGGACAAGTCGTAAATCCAACACAAAAAAAAAAGGAAAAAAAAGAGTATGATCCCTTAAACTCAAACTTGAATGAAAGAGAGTAGGTTTTACTTAGTTGGCAGTTTGAAACGTGACCACCCTTAGGGGTCAGAGGCTAAAAGTTAAAAAAAAAAAAATGTCGCAAAAATTCGAATAAATAATAAAAGGAATCGCTTTCAGAATAAACATTTTTCTAAGAAATATTACTTAATATTATAGACCACCTATCCCTAGCATTTTAAAAATAACTGTTGGTAGGATTTATTTGTTTCAAATAGTTTATTTTCATCACATGAGACAGAAACAAGCCTGTAGAATATAGTTAAAAGTACATTGTTGTTTGTTAATTACAAATTAATTTATTCATGTTTAATTCCTTCTTAATCTTTCGTGTAGAAAACAATATAATTATCAAAAATATGAACGTTTAACACAATTTTAAAATTAAATATGTTTTTTTTTTTTTTTTTTTACTTTTTAATTTCTTTTTAAATCGTTCTGAATTGGTTTTGATATATATTTAACAATGTTCATAGCTACAAGTATTGCATTTTGGTTATCACTTTTATGATAATAAATATGATAATAAATAACAGTTTAATTATAACACGACTGTTTGCATGTTTATATATAGTTATTTTAATAACATACATAATCTTTCATAAAATCAATTATTAGTGAATTTCGATAATTTTATCTACCAGAATGATCATTAAATTCTAGAAGTTTTTGTTTAATAAAATTAGTACTGCCTCAATGGAATTACTAATACCATCTTTTAGAAAAGATGAAGTGACATCCATCAAATCCAGCCGCAACATCTTCACACTGACGCATCTGGTTTCATCATGATAGGAGGACCATACATTGCTTCTTAAATGTACAGGGCTATCTTGATAGGAGCTATCTTCATCGCTAAATTGGTACAGAGGGACCAGTAACATTGCCACCATGATCCCCCGACCAGAACCATGACTTTCTTCATGCACGGATACATGAAGACTCTGCTATACAAGATACTCATAACATTGGGCCTTGTATGGGACGGATTGCAGTGGAGGAAGAAATATAAAGAAAGAGGATTTTGAACATCTTCTAAAGGCAACCATATTTTTTTTTTTTTCTTTTATGTGTATCGTTAAGTTTCTGTTAACCTTCAACGGTGTGCGTATGTGGGAGATATACTAGAGTTGATTTTAGTTCTATATTTTTAGACCAGACTGTGCTACGAAAACTCTCTTTTCTATTCTTCCTGTTTCTTTCAGTCATAATCTGAATTTTGGTGTTAATATCCGTCATTTGTATTCATCAGAAACGTGCGATAGTTAAAATGTAAGTATTTATTATATATGGTTTTTTTGTAGTTACAATAAATACTTATTAAGTTAATCTTTAAAGTAAATTATTTGAAATTAATTTTATATTTAGTTGCTTTCTATGTAGGAATAGATCCATTGCTCAATTCCTAATGAGTTAACTGACAAAAAAGAGTGAAGCCATGACTAGTTTATTCGATTTTAGAAAAGATGCGACTCTTCTCTCGTATGTACGAAGGCATAATAAAATGCTATATTAATTTCAAGTCTTCATGACAGTGCAGCCATCTATGAAGATGCAGGGGGATTTAAAAAAAAACTTAGATTATCCCATACTGCAACCTTACTAAGGAGCAAAGTGAACAAACTTTTTGTGCTACCTATGATTGTTACCAGAAACACAAGAACTTGGCCTCTTTTTGGGTTCTTTTTATGTTGAATGTAGCTGCAATCAATAGGTACACAATTCATTCAACCACCAATAGAAAAATTACTTAGAAGGATCTATTTGAGACTTGAGCATTTTAAATTACTTTAATGCCTTAAATTTGCATTTATATTATATATTAAATAAAGATATAATATAGAAATTTATGTAGCATTTCTTTAAATAAATTTTATTGATTATTTAAAGAACAATTTCAATAAACACAATCTTTAAACATTTTTAATTTTAACACCCTTTACATGAAATTTTCATTTTAAAATAAGAAATATCCTCGACCTTTCACGTTGATATGGAAGGCGCTACAGCTAGAAGGTTAATCAAGATTATGTGAACACTACTACCCACTTCCTGTCCTTGCACATGTCACTTAAGTTGGTATGACATATAAAACTTAGCTTCCTATGTAAAAATTGTTTATCATTGTCTGACAAACCAGTTCAAAGTTTGTAAGCGAACCTTTTGACACTCAGTACATCTTACATTCTACCTCATGCATATTTGCATCTGAGAAACCTTGAATCATTCATAGACCTAAAATCAGCTGTGCATTTAAGACAGAGTAAAAAAGGTAAATCCTGACACATGTCTAAGTCTAAATATACCTAAGACTATTTTCTTAGACTGATTGTAACAAAAAAAGCAACTGTTGGGCATTACAAAGTACCCTATATAAAACTAATGCCACCTTTTATATTTATATTTCTTTCATTATCCATAGATTTGGTTTTCCATTTTAATCAATTTTCAGCAAAATACCACTTTAAGTATCTAGAATAAATTGTAAAATGTGTGGTAAAAAAAAAACAATATTTGCTTGATGAAGTTGACAACAGAAAGGATCGCAATTGATTTCATGATAAGTGTCAATCCTTTCGACCAGCATATATGCCCCAGGACTAATGATTGGCTTCATTTTGGCGTCAGGCGTGGAAATTGAAAATCCCTGAAAAGTCTCTTTCGGAGTTATTTATAGACATTGCTTCCCTTGGGAAAGTAAGTATTGAGCCTGACAGCTAAACGAGCGGCGAGAGAAAGCGCATCTATCCTTGTTAGTTCAGCGAACAAAAGTAAGAACATAGTATACATCGAGATGTCCTTTGTTCATTTCAAAGAGCGTGGAGTCAGGTAATAAAAATGCTTCCATTGAATAAAGCTCACATGTTTTATACACTTTAAGGTCCTTCGATTGATGAGAAAAGAGATTTGAGTCAAAAATATAAAAAAATCTTCGTCTTATTGTTCTGATATCAGGATTTAAGTAGCGATTTCAAGTTTTTCGCAAACATTCACCGCGAATTTTCATTTAGTACATTCGGGTATAAAAGGCCTTGCGCTCTGGGCTGAAAGTAAATGCATTTACGAAGCTCATAGCAGCATGATATAAAGATCTTTTAGCAGGCTCGTGAGGATTTTGTATTACAAAATATGTTTATTTTCCAGCTGAACGACCGAAGCATATGAATTCGGAAAAAGGATTATACGAGTAATCTTTATATAAATATTCGAGCACAATTTGAACTTCAGATTGCCTTTTTCCCAAGTGAAATGAAACAAAAAGGACACCAAGGAACTTTTTTTTTGTAAAAGGAGTTACACGGTCATACGTCTTTTCAGCTAATATTTTGAAGTTCTGGATTGCATTTATACTAAATAATAATTACTAGATGCAAACTTTACATGTATGGCAAAATTCTTAAATTAATGAAATAAGAGTTTGTTGAAGCTTTTTTACAAATGTATGCAAAAAAAATTTGGATGTGCTTTCCAATAAAATTATTTCGCAATATATTTAAGAATTATTATTTTAAGACAACGAATTATTCCAGAAAGTACAAGATGTTATAAAATTTAATTCACTTCATTATTTAGGTAATTTTATCACCGGAAGTTAGTCTCTAGAGTTTCATTTACAACATACTCAATAGAAAAAGATTTTAATAAAATATTGTTCTTCGTCTTAGTTAATATTTTAAAGCGGTAAATATATATGATATACAAGAACTACTCGATACAGCCTTCACAAGCAACTATTTTTAGGTTAATTATTGATATTAAAAAGTAAAAAAAAATTATTTAATAAAAATTCTGTGAAAAAAAAAAGGTTTGAAAGCCATTAAAACTGTCGACTAAAATATTCTTTAAATAACATAAAAAAAAGATGTTTTCCAAATACAGACATTAGATTAAATATAATAGTATTATTAAATAATTTGCCTTTTTTTCTATATGTATGTTATTCTGTTCTTAAAATTTTAACATCCCTTTAACAAATATCCCTATCCGTTGATTATTAACACCTCATCAGATTATCGTTATTTCAAAATTTACATATGTACACTCATGTCCATAAATTAAGGATAATTCAGAATCACACACAAATTGAACTCTAAAATAAAGATTTCACCTATAGAATTATCACACACATCTTGAAGAAGAATATGCAAATTACAGAAAACCAACAGATGGCGCGGATAGTACGTCACAATGACGAGTGTAAGAGAGGGGTATATAAGGAATGGTGGCAAAGAAGTAAAATTCTGCACAAACGCTTTAAAGCCCTTCAGTGCAATAACCGCATAGTTATGGCACAAAGGAAGCATTTGGATGATTTTTTACGTGGTAGAATTATCGGACGACTGGAATGTGGACGTACTCAGCTGGAAGTATCCGAGGAACTTGGAATCGCCCAGAGTGTCATCTCCAGGCTTTGACAACGATTCCAAGATGATGGTAATGTGAGTAGATATTACAGCACAGGTCGCCCCCGAGTTACAACGCCGAATGTGGACCGGTATTTAGCAGTTACTGCCAAAAGAAACAGACGGAGCACGGCATCAGACCTGTCTCGTCAGCTCTCTTCAGCTACCGGTACGACAGTTTCAAGGCAGACCGTGTACAGACGCTTAGGGCACATTGGTCTATATGTTCGTAGGCCTCTCAGATGTGTTCCACTTACCGCAACTCACTGTCGCCTGCGATTAACCTGGAGTAGAGAGTATGCATTGTGGACACCGCAACAGTGGTCTTGTGTGATGTTTTCCGACGAGTCCAGGTTTAGTTTTCAGTCTGATTCTCGCCGGACTTTCATATGGAGAGCGCCAGGTACCCGTTACCACCAAGAGAACACCATTGAACGGCACCGTTACGGTGGTGCAGGATGGCTCGTTTGGGGAGGAATTATTCTTGGTTCCAGAACTGACCTGCATGTTCAGAGTGTAACGATGACAGGCCACATCTATCGGGATGTCATTCTGGAACAACATGTACGTTTGTTTCGGGGCGCCATGGGTGCTGAATTTCGGTTTATGGATGACAACGTCCGTCCTCACCGTGCAAACATTGTAGACGAATGCCTTCAATTGGAGAATGTCACCCGTATGGATTGGCCAGCATACTCACCGAACTTGAATCAATAGAGCATGTGTGTGGGATATGCTTGGCCGACGAATTACAGCCCGTCAACCCCCCTCCCACCTGTCAAACGGAACTTCGGAAGGCATTGCTTGATGAGTGGTGTAATATTCCCCAAGATCAGATTGATAATTTGATACTCAGCATGCCTAGGCGTTATAAGGCCTGTATTGCATCGTCCGGGAGACATACTCCATATTAACCATCATACTAACCATGTTATACTGTTTTGTAAAATAGGTTCTTTTTTGAAATTTGCTCAGGGAGTAAAAATCGCAATTTTTATTAATTATGTCAAACATATAGCATCTTTTTGCTCTTTACCTTTTTGTTTAATAAATAGACTTTACAAATAAGTCAAATTTGTTTTGCTTCTGTCTCTTTCTTTGCCGGAACTTCATTATCCTTAATTTATGGACATGAGTGTATATACGTGCTTTTAAAGCGCACGCAAGTGTATGTGTTTTATAATGATCACTTTACACTACACATAATGCAAACTTTGAATCCTGTTCATACATAATTTTTCTTCTATTTTTGGCATTTCTTTTTAAATGGGATTGATTAGAAGAAACTTTTTGTACAGCGAATGTTATTTAATGGCTTTATTATACAGACTAATTGCGTATCCGATAAAAAAAAAAAAACACCTCACAAAGAATTTTTTGGTGCTATTTAACTTTCTGTGTGCTATTTAACTTTCTTTTTTTCCCAATACATACACACACGAATCAGTCAAAACTTTTTAATCACCTACGCATTGTGCACATAAAGTTGTCTATAACTCCAAACAAATGATTGGTATTTGTTGTGCGGTGGTATCAAATACTTGGGACCATGGTTTCATCAAGCAATAATTGGTATCGTTGCCACATGGGGAAAAAGTAATGATTTGTATTTGAAAAAAAGGATAGATCATGGTGGCAAAAAAATTGAATGAAATGCATTTCGAAAAACTAAACTATTATATGTAGCTACTACAGTGTGAACAGCTGGAAGAATTTTGCACATCAGTATAAATGTAATCGCCGATTACCTAAAAATGATTGATGCGATACTAGACACTTGCACGAGTAGTAAAAAATTAATCGAATAAGAATCGTCGTTTTTGACAAAGAGAGTATTTAATCATAATTTGTAAAGATCGCATAGTGGAATCGTTGGTGCTTGACTGGGTTTTCTCAAAATTTAGATGTTACATTTATATACAATAGTGTGAAAAAAAAAAAATCATTGTAAATTTAATATTGGTCACAATAGCAATTTCTTTGAAACATTCAATTTAAAAAAAAAAAAGGTCATGAACAAAAATTCATTGATATGTCTAGGTAGGTTGGTGGGGTTAATGTCACAAGGGCCAGTTTTGGTCAAGCTACATCAAACAATTTGTAATACTAAATAATAAAATATTAGTCTATAGAATCTAATAAATATAGCATTTTATTAGATTTTAGCTAATAAAAATTCAATTATAATGCATTTCAGACAAATATTACGATACAAAATTACGAAATAAAGCGATAACAAATAACGCGTTAAAAGTTGTAATTTTACAGGTTAAAAATTTTACGGCTAAAATTCAATTCAAGTTGAGGCATGTTAATCTGAAATCATCTAATCATCCATTAAATCCCCATTATCCCCATCAAATTCTACGTCTATATAAGAGGATTACCTCTTATATAGACGTGGAATTTGATGCTCATTTAGAAGGGACTGACGGAGGATTTTGAATTTATTTCCTATTGAGTACTACATGTTTCGAATTTGCATTATTTTTAAATATTATCTTTTGTTCTTTCCAATAAATTATTCTTTTTCTTTGAGGTGGTTCTTGCGAGGAACAATAGCATGGGATAATATTGATGGTGCAAATATAAATTTACCTTAGGAACATATTCAATATACTCAGGTTGTGCCGCAGGTAATTATAGTATTTTAGCGGTACACCAATGAAATTAATAATATTACTGTCAGTCATAATGGATACAGAACACGTAGATGAAACTATTTTTAAAGTATATGTTTGTTTAATTTTGGTTATTTCCGCATATGAGGCTGATGAATGTTGTGTTGCAATCTTTTTTTTGTTCCAGGGTAAAAGTAGTTTTAATGTCTTGAATTTCTTTTTATTGTTGCCACCGAGGTCAGGACTACGAATTGTTGACATTTAACACATTTAAGTTCAGCATAACTTGTGTAAGAATGACTAGTTGTTACACAATTTGAACAGGTGTTTTACCACGACAAACATGTTTTGAATATCAGCATCGTCGCCAGTTATAACATCGAAGCAGCTTTTATTGTTTTAAGGAGATCAGTTCCAATTTTTTTTTTTAAAATTAGATATTCTGTAGTTTTTTAATTGTAATTTTCGGACCGATAAAAGAAACTAATTACTACCCCTTGGTTTAGTAATTATTGTTTAATTTCGGATTCAGTAAGTAAACACAAAAATTTCTCTTCACAAAAATTCAACTTTCCATGTAAATCGATACAAATACAGTAACCGAGAAATTTTTTTGAGCTAAAAAGCTTTGGCAGAAAAACCGAGAACAATTTCCTCAGATGACAGATTTAAAAAATTTCCAAATTGTAACAACTAATTTATTCCTGCTTTAACTGATGTCTCTAAACATTTGTCATAACCAAAGCTATTTAAAAAGTTTGTGGTTGTAGTGAATTAAGGACGTACGAGGTATTAATGTCAAAACTCATAAAATGGAGCTAATATTTCGCGTCCGTTGCCGCATCGTTCACCATCGAGCCCAACAAAGGAAATCAGACTCCTGAAATGATGCTGGTAAAGACAAACCTGTAAGGACCCTTCCCCCTTCTCCTTAGATAAATACCACCTTTAGTGAGATAACCAGGAAGTGGTCTATCGCTTGAATACCACCAGCCGACTAACACGTCCGAAAATTAGATATACTGCCCGTCTACTAGAAGTGGAGGCCAAACAGATGTGCTGCTCACACAACATCCACAACTCCGTTTGGATTCAATCGCTAGGATCCCCTTTTCGTGGGATGCCATACACGGACAACATGTGGGTCAGAAAATTGACGTTATTAGTAAATCTAAACCTTTATTAGGAACAAATAAATAAACAATAAAAGAAGACATTGCCACATCAAAAGTAATTCGAAGCACTAAATTAGAGAGCAGCGATTACGCGAAATGAATATCAACAAAATTCGAATTATATCACTAGAGACAAACAAATAACAAATGTGCAAGAAAAACCCATAATGATAATGAATTTATTTTAAGTATTTAGTATTTCTGATGTATAATCGCTAATAAATGTTTAAATATAATGAGTTAAAGTTTCATATTAGTACTGAAAGCATTTCTAAAATATCTTTTATCTATGAAACACATTAACTTAACTATAAAATGCATCATGCACGTTAATAATATGAAAATGCATATAAAATCTAGTTTGTTTAATTTATTACTTAAATAAAATTACGTAATCAACTAATATAAGGAAATGGTTTGAAATTTTGTTTCTAACGTATTTAAAATAAGCGAAATTCTGTTTTTGTGAATAAAATTGAGATATTATATTAAAAGCTTAAATGGAAGTTATTCTATTGAGTTTTTATAAGTACATGTACCAGCATGTAAAATATTGGAAAAGAAATGTGCAGCATTTATTCACAATATATTTATTGAATTTCCACTACATTAAAAAATAAATTGCAGATATTTTTTAATTCAATTTAAAATTAATTATTTACTGAATACTTAATAATGCGCTAATAATAGGAAAATATATATTTACTTAATAGTCATATAAAAAATACTAAGAATCCAAATTTCCAATCAGTTTAGAAGTTCTTAGTTTTCAGCCTATCATTTAGGATACAAACAAATCCACGATAAATGTTCATTTTTAATTCAAACTTTCTATCCGAACTTGAATGAATTAAATTTGAAAGTTTCAATTGAGTCCCCTTTTAAGACACATTCAACCCTATCTGCCAGAGAGTGAAATACAAATAATCTGTGAAATTGATATCTAATGCGCTTGAATTTAATTCATAGAACTGGAAAATATTAATTTAAATCCGATTAAATTCTAACCTGCGAAACAGACTCTAACTCAAAAGACTTTTATTTATGAAATGAATTCTATTATCAGTTTAATTCTCTGAACTCGATATTAGATACCTTTAGTTTATAAACCTAAGGTGTGTTTTAAATCTCTTAATATTAAACAAATTCGAAGATTAGTGCTGATGTGTTCACTAACATTTAAAAGAAGAATTGTTTTACTAACATCAAAGACAAAAACAAATTAAACAGCTATTGAGGATTAAAAAGAAACACTAATACAAATTTTAACCCAATAAGTGATATCAAATTTAGGTTTCTTTGAAGCTTCTGTTCTTACTTTTAAAATCAAAAATTATTGTAATGTTTTTATATTTTTGGTAGAAAGATTAGAAATAAACCATCAGTAACCTAACGGCAGCAGTACACACACACACACACACAACCATGAAAATATTAATATATACACACACACACACACACACACACACACACACACACATATATATATATATATATACACACAAAATCAAAATAAAACACTGACTATGGGATCAAACTTTTATCTGCAAACACAGACATTAGAAATAAATACTGGACAAACACAACCATGAAAATATTAATATAAAATTAAATCTTTCAAAAAATCTCTATATATATTTTGACAATCGATACCTTAAACAAGAAAATTTGGTTTTAAGGACTTTATCACATACAGTCATGGGATTTTATGACTTACATATGTGCTTAGGTTTGTAAATAGTCTTGGTTTCGAACCAAGCTTCCTCGGTTTGCAACCCAACAAACAAGCAAAGCCAAACCAAAAGTTCTCATGTTTATGCGGGAAGATAAGATAAAATTAATATTGTAAGCCGGAAAGTTCCTTCAGTTGAGTTCGATGAGAGAGTATCTCCTTCCCGTATATTCCATTCCCTCCACGTGTTCCGTTTTTACAATGTAAAGGTGCAGTGTAATAAGATCCCAGTGGTTTACCCGCGTTAGTGTTAAATCTGCCTTTCGGTAACAAATGACTTTGGCCAAAGTACCTGGCATTGGAAAACATTTATTCCTTTACATGCTAACCTTTTTCATTTTTTTTTTTCTTGTAAAAAAATTTTTAAACATTTCACTATATTTGCTTTCAACTTAAATAAATTTTATAAAATTATCATAATTTTAGTGAAATTCAAGTTGACTATAAATTTCCATATAAGACTTTATTAAATATAAGTGATGATAATATGATAAATGAATATAATCCCATGCAATTATTAAATATAAGTGATGATAATATGATAATGAGTCAGTAACTCTTTTATTAATAAAGTATAATTATAATATGTTACTAATAGAAACTTCTTAACCTTTCCTTCCACATTTGCATACAAATAATTCTTTAAAAATGTCTTCCTATGAAAACTCAATGAAGTTCTATATTAAGAAAAAAGTTCAATCAAACAGTTCTGTAAAAAAACTTTCTTTACAAACAAATGTCTTTTATAGTTGAAGGAAAATAATTATGTAGAAACTTTTCCTCGTTTACTCTGAGTAATGACTATTGGTGCTTGGGGATCTGAAAGAATAATGATAAACACATTGTATTCTAAATAATGTTATGCTAATGATGAAATTTTTCAAGCCTTTCTTGCTAACCAAAGAATACAAATTGTATTAGTCCATTCAGAAATAACGTTAGCTAATGAAATTTATATTCTTTCAGACTTCATTCTGTGTGAAAAAAAAAAAAATGAAAATCATTTTTTTTAACATGTCTGCACGCAAAATAACTGTTCTTTCTTTTAATACATGCACTTAAAAATATTTTTTTTTACACTTATGACTTTAGGTAGACAGTGTTACTTCATTGACAAATTGAATTCTGATCAATTTACTGTAAGGTCGCTTTTTTTTTTAGTGATTCTGAAATTGCAGACTTTGTATTTCACTCAAAGGTTTCTTGATATATGTCATCGCTGTAAACCAGAAAGCAATAATGATATGGAAGAACCCCCTCCCTAACTGCAAAATTATTTTGAGAAAATGCAGTAAATTAGAAAAAAAACTTTCTTGTTAATGACCTTAATTCTTTACCTAAACTACAGAACTATATGGATGGATGGATGGATGGATGGATGGATGGATGGATGAAATGGATAACGTGAGCTACATAAAAAAATTAGTTGAACCATTATCGCAAAATTTATTTATTAGTTAAGTTCTCAAAAAATAAAGCCCTACATAATTGAAAAAGCACTACATACTATATAAAACAAAGTTGTGAAAATCCATCGCTTTCAACTGAAAAATGTATTGTAGAGACAATCTTTTCTGATGATAAAAATGATTTGAAACCAAATCACAAACAGTATAGACCATTAACAAATAGGGTAGTTATTACAAAAGGTATAATTATATTACTTTTCAATAAAATAAAAAGAAATTGGTTTCAAATATATTCTATTCAATATTTTCGAAGGATTTAATTAAGCAAACTATTTTTCTTTTAATTAATGCAAACGCGATTGGTAAGCAAAATCATTTTTTATGTGATTTTTTTATTAACACTTTTTGTAGAATGTAAGTGATCTTAGTAGTGATCTTATAAAAAAGTGATCCTATATAATAAAATTGATCTTATAGTAAAAAAAGTGATCTTATATAATAAAATTGATCTTATAGCAAAAAAAGTGATCTTATATAATAAAATTGATCTTTTAAATAAATCTTTTTTATTTATTTTTCCCATTTAATGATATACATGAGATTTTTATAAGCAACTATACATGAAT
>BPLR01000662.1:0-18069 GCA_021605095.1 Caerostris extrusa
AGTAACAGGAAGGAAAAAATACATATGTTTCATTAATACCAAAGATTTTAAAATGATATGTCAGATATTATAAAAGTTCTTATAAATGTATTTCACAAGATATATTTTAATTTGAAAATGTTTCTCAATTTCAAAAGATTACCAGTCTTTCAAAACTTTTAGCAGTCCCTAACTAAAGAGATCTATAACTGACCTAATTCTTGAAGGTTAACGGAAAATAACCTTTTGGTATTTTTTTGTGTATTATTCTCAAAAAATCAGCAATCTCACAAACTGTTTCAAAAAGATCATCTGTCATTAAGATAAACAATCATTTTTTTTACGGCTTTTAAAATAGTAATTGTTTCATAAATTGTATAGTAGAATAGCTATAAATTTTATGCAGATAATTCTAATTCTAAATAGAGTAATATTTACATAAAATTAATATTTATAAAGTAGTATTAAAATGAGATGTGGTGATTTTACAGTTAGTTAGTTCAATTCAACTCTTCGAATTTTTTTTCCCCCTTTTTTCTAGGAAAATTAATTAACGAATTGAAAGGATCTCATAGCTTCTATTTTTAAAGAAAATCTTTTGCAAAAATTTCCCGTATTTTATAAATTAAACAATACATTTTTATTATAAAAATTTATAAATATTTAAAATATAAGTATGTTGAAATTCTTTCAATTTGATTTTTAAAACAAGATCTCTCTCAAAAAGTTAATGTTATATGGTAAAATATCTCTAATTGAAATTTTTTTTTTTTTGTGCTTTGTGCTTAATTATAAATTTATCAATAAACGTGAATTTTGATTACGAAAAAGAATTTAATAACCATAGTATAAAAGTAAGACCTAAAAATTAGAGGTCAAATAGTTCTTTTAAGTTGCTGTTCTATTATGAGCTCCTTTCTTAATTTAATAAAAATTTAAATTATTATTAAATGTACTTATGTCTAAAAATAAAATAAAATACATAGATCACAGAATGTCCCAAATAGCGGATGAACGTTGAAATTCAAATCTTTTCAGATATATAGTTGCACCGCCTGTAGCGGATACTGCTTTCAAAAATAAGGACCTGAATGGTGATTGTAATAATTTTTGCAAGTAATCAGGGTGCTTAATGGAAATTTTCCAACTTTTTTCTATGATACGAAGAGGCTAATATATCTCTAACTACTCTCCCTGAAGGCAATATCCTCCCATCATTGTTCTACGATGAACTGTTCGTGACAAATATGGAACACAATGTAAAGATAAAAAACTGAGCCACAAGTGAGAAGTGATGATAGCAAAATATGCCAGACATTTAAAATCTTTTTAAACAACACAGTTGAGAAATTAAATACAAATAATTCACTTTATTATTATTATTTTCTTTTAATAATTCACGTAAAAAATATAAATTTCGTCTATGAATAAGATCCCTCTTAAGATTTTTATGTAAAATGGTAAATTTAGTGAAACAAATGAGTCGATATTAATTAAAAAATGTTCAACCTGAACCATGTAATCTTTTTTCTTACATAAAGCGTCATTTAATAGTTTATTGTCTGAAGTTTTCTATGACCTCCGTCCTCATTTGAAATTTACAATAGAGCTCCAGAGGACCTTCCTTCTAACTGCACCATTTTTTCCGACAATAAAGAGGTGAAGGGGTTTTCAAAACCTAGGTCACTTTTAAGTATATTTAAAGAGGCTTATATTAAAAAGTAAGGAGTTTTAGTAGGTTCCTGATGGCAGAATGACTAACGCTTTGGCGTCCTGTGTTACAGGTTTCTCGCGAATCTCGTTGGTGCCATGAATCCTTGCCATGGAGTTTTGGAATCCCACCTTAAACCGTAGGTCTCGCCTAATATGATTGTAGAACGTTGGGCGTACGGCTGAAAACCCTACCCTGTAAAAAAATTTCATGTTTTTGGAATCTGCCAGTGGGCAGACGGCCTTGACACGCCATGGGGCTGTGGCGCTATTGTTGCAAAAGGAGAAGATTTGGACTAGAAAAAAAAAAAAAAGCAGCAAGTATGCATTTTATACATAAAGCAAATCAAATAAAACATATTTTTATATTGACGTATATGTTTCATGTTTTTTTAATTGAAAAGGATAAAAATGAATTTTAATAAAATTTAAATTTTTTTGACATTAGCAGGCTTAGTTTCACCAAGAAAGAGCAGACCTGGGTTCACCAACCTAGTTTCCAACAGAAAGGAATTAACCAGGCTGAGTTAAAAAATTTAAATAATACTTTATGGAAATTTTTTTTGGAGCTATTGTTAAATTAGGTTATAAAACATCAACGAACAGAAAATTTAAAATTTATATCTGTGTATTTTTTGCAGCACCGGCAGAGTTTGAGACAGGAAATGTTTTTTTTATTGGGGAGGGTTCTAAGACTTATGCCCAACAGTCATACTAGACAAGCACCTACGGTTTAAAGTGGATTCGAACTACTACAAACGTCCATGGCACCTTTCGGGACTCGAATCTCAAACCTGTGGCAAAGAGCGCCAGTCACTCGATCATTAGGCCCCATAATTTTCAATTAAGATCTTCTATTGCAAGTTTTTTTTTATACATTTAAAATCCAATACCATTTCAACAGAACTAATAATATCCATTGATTTTTATACTTTTAGCCTGTTTAATCCATCTATAAAGCAATGATTGGTAAACAATTTTAAAAACAAATTTATAAAACATCTTCTCCTGCACAAAATAACATTAAATAACAAACGTGAAATTCGTTGTCAGACAAATGCGATTAAACTGAAAAATCTCATGTTTTTATTTTGGAGAGGGGATTACAAAAACTCTTTAGGCTGGGAAAGTCCTTCTTTTAGGTTCGAGGAGGAGATATGAAGGCGTAAACCTTTCAGATACCATCCCTGTTCATTTTGAAGTGAAATAACAGCAATTTGAGTTCAGTGTGCTATGGATAAGGCTGAATCTGTTATGTATCTGCCTTTCTAGTGATGAATAACTCCAAGTCAAGAGACTGGAAGTAGGAAACCAACCAAATCATTGCGGTTTTCAAAGTGCAATCGTGGCTGATATTGTTATGCAAAATTTGTTACGCCCATTTTGTGATCGGACAAACAGCACACGAACTCGAGACAATACAATGCTTAACTGGGTTATTATTAAAAATATAATAAAGCGTGAATTGTTAAAAATTATCTACGCTACTAAATATTATCTAATACAACGAAGAGTTCCTTGTTCCTTAAAAACTAGCTATATATTTATGCATATCTCAGGTTATCTGGCTATTTTGATATCGGTTAACCTAAGAAATAATAGATCACAACAATACAAAAGGATAATGCATCACTTGACAGACATTATGTTGTTATCATTATCTGTTTTAAGTGGAATTATCTATGGAATACATTTGACTAGTCGTTTTTTTATCACAGAGATATAAATGTTTTAATTATTTAAAAGCTGAATTCATTGCAAGAATTCTTTCAAATAAAGATGAAAATTTTCTTGCAAAAAAGAAGAAAGAAATCTAATATAGTAAAACTCAAAATAAATAAATAAATAATAATTATTATTTGATTATTGAAGATAGTCCCGTTTCACATAGTTTCTATTTTATGGATAACAACAAGGTGACAATAATCACATAAATAAAAACAATTCCAGCTTCACTATGATTATACTTATACGGTATGTTATATACCAGGGGTGGCCAACCCAACTGATCTTGCGGGCCACTTTGGAAATGCATCATAACTCCGCGGGCCGCATATAAAAGTATATATCCCCATATTAGTTTAGATCCACTATAGACATTTTTATATTCATATTACGACCTGTTATATTATATGTTCCAAGATGCGCGCGCGTTTTCAGTTCCCAGAATATAATTTAATTATTCTGTGAACTCATAAATAAAACAGAAAATATCTGTTCTATATTCACAAGAATATTATTTAAAATCAAAGTTAATTTTTCTCATCATTTAAACTGTTAATTTTTGAATATATGGATGCACACATAATGTATTTTTTTTAATACATTGGTTTTCACTACTTTGTTCATTATTTAATAAATATATTTCGTAAAATTGTGTTAAATTTCACGGGTCGGAAAAGTATTCCAGGCGGGCCCCATGTTGACCGTCCCTGATCTATGGATTACATTTTACTAGTCACTTTTTTTACCACAGAGATATACATTCGTTATTTATTTAAAAGCTAAATTCATATAAAGATGAAATTTTCTAGTAAAAAAAAAAAAAGAAGAAAGAAAATGTATTATGGTAAATCTCAAAATAAATCAATAAATAAATAATAACTACTCCTTGATTATATTTATTTGATTATTGAGGATGGTCCCGTTTCACCTAGTTTCAATTTTATGGATAACAACAAGGTGACAACAACCACTTAAATAAAAAAAAAAATGCTCCAGCTTCACTATGATTATACTAACACAATGAGACTTACAAGAGGAAGTTCTCAACCGGTTTTGTGCCAAATCCAATTTATTCTCGGATCAAAACTATAATGGTTTGCTTAACATTAGCATTACAAGAAGTTTATGTATTGAAGCTTCCAATGCTGTAGTTAAAAAATGAACTCTCTTCACAGTAAACACAGTGGGAAACGGCATTACCATTACAATAGAATCAATTTCTGCTGTTATTACTACAGTCTGTGACATATTTAGTCAGGTTACCCTAAAAGGAAATGGAAAGAACTTCCGGAACATGTGGGTTTTGGGAAGATCTTCTTTTCTAAACATATTCTGGAGTGTTTACTTGTTTTTTTAGAGGCGTGGGAAGAAGTCACGAATCATGCATCAGGAAATAAACATGACTTTTGATGTTTTTAGAGCAGATTTAAGGTATCCTCCTAAGTTCGGATCAAGTCTTTAAAAAAAAAGAACATGGGGAAATCCTCGAGACTTATGAGGTTTTTTATGTTAAGTATAAAATTAAAAGAAAAGATAAATACTTTATAGGTTATAAATTGATAATAATTACCATTTAAATAAAATATTTTTTTCTTTAGCTACTTGAGAATAGTAAAGTTATGTGTTTTTTGTTTCTTATCCCACATAGTAGACAGCAAGATCTAGATGAAGTCCGAGAACCCGTGTGGTCTCATGGAAGGAGTAAGGGGGGGGTAGCTTCTGTTATGATGGAGCTCCAGTAGACGGAAACCTGACTTGGCCCGTGATGCTGACCTTTTATGGGGTAGGGTTGTCAGTCCTACGCTCAACAGTCATATTAGATTGGGACCTACGGTTTAAAGTGGATTCGAATCACTACAAGCATCCATGACACTGCCGGGTCTCGAACCCGAAGTCTGTTGCACCGAGCGTAAAGTCATTCGGTTATCTGACCCTTATATATATATATAATATATATATATATATATATGCAAAACTGCTGCATATGATATACATTGAATAGAAAATGTTATTGCTGTGACTAATCCTCAGTGTCCGCAGCGCGGACGGACACCCCAAGAATAGTCTACTCATGGATGGAGGAAAGGGGGCAGCTTCTGTTGTGATGGAGCACCCGTAGGTAGATGCATGACTTGACTCCACGTCACTGAAGAAGGAGGCAGTGCCTTCCGGGAGATCTTTTAGGAGAAACAACCCTGCGCTTGAGTATCACTTTCCATTCTCATGAGATGACCGGTCCATCTCATTCTGTTCAGTTTAATGAATATATAATAAGGCATGTAAATATATGTAAACACGAGTATTACTCTAATATTATGTTGTAATAAAAAAAATATAATTAGAGGAACCTATAGCAATACACAAAATTGTATAAATATCGGAATAGATCGCTTATGCATAATGTTATAAATTCGTTTATAAAAGTGCATACAATTTATTATTTTACAATACACCACGAAATTAATGGAAGAATTTCTTGCAACTTTTCAAAAAGAGCAGCATCAGAACATTTCTGACATAAATCGATTTTATAAATTTATATAACTAATTTTAATCTGCAAAAAAAAATCCAAATAAAAACACGTGAATAAGACAAGTGGAGGAAGGAAAATTATTTGACAAGATAAAGTTGTTGCATCAAGAGAAGACGAAAAGTGTTACAATCTAGTTCAAACAGGTGTCTTCAAATTCGAGGAAATAATAGTAAATTGCAAAGGGTTCAAAGTTCTAATTTCGAAAGCTCGTAACTCCGTCATTCTGCAATGGCTTTATTTTTCAGATGTCACCATGGAAACGGCTGTAGGAGAAGAACAATTTTTCGTCTTTCAAAAATTTATAAATTATAATTGTAGAACATTAAAAAAAAATAATTCTTAAAAGATCTTTTAAAACTGAAAACAATATGAACATTTATTTTTAATTAAAAATATTCCATTATTTATGCAAAGGATGAAGCTCAAAAATTGAATTTATTAAATTCATTCATTTGTTTTAGTTATTAAGTTATTATTTTTAAATCTAGTTCAATTTTGATAGCTTTTAACTACATTATTCTGTAAAGGCTTAATTTTCTAATGTCTTACGTATCACCATGGAAACGGTTGTAGGAGAAGAATAATTTTTTAATCTCTCAAAAATTTATAAATTATAATTCTTGAACTTAAAAAAAGAATTCTTAAAAGTTATTCAGACACTGAGAGCAATAAGATTATTTATTTTTAATTAAAAAAGTATTTTATTATTTATGCAACGGATGAAGCTCAAAAAGTGAATTATTCAATTCCTTCTATTAGCTCACACTCTCCCTATATATATATCTTGTTCAAATTTTCAATCGTTAACAAAACAGTTTTTTATTCATCCACTCAAGTTCAGATACATTTTTTTTGAACTTGTAGTGGATGACACTGGATGTTAATACAGTTTTTTCAAATATTAATTCAGTAATTAAATTTAATTAATTAATTTTATTTATTTTTATTTAAGTTGCATATATCTATCAATAGATGGTGCCAGAAAAACTTTAAAAAATGAATGAAAATTATTTATAAAGGACTTTCTGCAATATAGTGAAAAAAAAAAAATAGGAATTGACTTAAATTTTTTTTTTATATTACTTGTTTTTCTGATGTCTTTTCTGTCACCATGGAAACGTCTGTAGGGAAGAATAATTTTTCATCTTTCAAAAAATTTATAAATTATAATTCTTGACCATTAAAAGAAAAAAATTCTTAAAAGATATTCAGACACTGAAAGCAATTTGATTATTTATTTTTAATTAAGAAATATTCAATTATTTATGCAACGGAAGAAGCTCAAAACTTGAATTATTTTTCTGATGTCTTACCTGTCACTATGGAAACGGCTGTAGGAAAAGAACAATTGTTTCGTCTTTCGAAAATTTATAAATTATAATTCTTGACCATTTAAAAATTATTGAAAGATATTCAGACACTGAAAGCAAAGTGAACATTTATTTTTGATTAAAAAGTATTTAATTATTTATGCAACAGATGAAGCTCAAAAAATTGAATTTATTAGCTCTCATTTAAATTGTTTTAATTATTAGGTTATTATTTTTTAAAACTAGTTCTAATTTCGAAAGCTTGTATAACCATCATTCTGTAACGGCTTTATTTTTCTGATGTCTGACCTATCACAACGGAAACGGCTGTAGGAGAAGAACAATTTTTTCGTCTTTCAAAAATTCAGAAATTATAATTCTTGAACATTAAAAAAAGAAATCTTAAAAGATATTCAGACACTGAAAGCAATATGATTAGTTATTTTTAATTAAGAAATATTTAATTTTCATGCAACGTAGGACTATATTAACTCTCATTAGATTGTTTAATTATTAAGTTGTCATTTTTTTAAAACTAGTTCTAATTTCGAAAGCTTGTATTAGAAGTATTCTGTAATGGCTTTATTTTTCAAACGTGTTACCTGTCACCATGGAAACGATTTTAGGAGAAGAACAATTTTTTCGTCTTTCAAATATTTATAAATCATAATTCTTGAACATTAAAAAAACAAGAATTATTAAAAGATATTCAGACATTCAAAGCAATATGATTATTTATTTTTAATTAGGAAATATTTAATTATTTATGAAACGCATGAAGCTCAAAATTTAAATTTGTTAATTCTCTTTAAATTGTTTTAATTATTAAGTTATTATTTTTAAATAAAAACGTAAAACATTTAAAGGATTTTTAATATTTAAGATTTTTAAATGAATGTAATGGATTTTTTTAATGAATTTTTAAGAATATCAAATATTTAAGTCTCTTTTTAAACTTCTCCAAAAAATATTTGAAGTTTTTAAATTATATGTCATTTTTTTACATTTTATTAGCAATTAAAATGTAAAAAAAAAAAATGTAAATTGTAATTGTTAAAATTTAAGTTGTAAATTGTAATTGTTAAAATGTAAGTTAGTAATTAAAATGTAATTGTTTTATGACTTAAAAGTTTAATATTATGCAATCAGTTAATATAATTTAATATTAATCTGGTAATTATGGTCAAAATAATAACTGAGACATAATTACTGAACTTTACGCTTAATATTATTTATTTTTATTTATGAGAAAACTCTATCTTGTCTAAATTAATTTTTTTTTACTAATTTTTACTAATTAATTTTTTGCTATTTGAATTGATTCTCATTTTTGAAATCACTTATAAAAGTAATGCAATGGTTTTCACTACTTTTATAATATTGTAGACATTGAAGAACACTGTAAAATGTTAATATTCGCATACAAATATAATATAACTTATATTCATAAACACAAATATTATCATTAACATACAAATATTAAACTCTTAAGTCATAGAATAATTTATCAAATTTTAATTGTTAATAAAATGTAAAAAAAACCACATATAATTTAAAACTTTAAAAATTTTCTTAGAGAAGTTTAAAAGGGATTTAAATATTTTACGTTGTTAAAATTTCATTAAAAACTTCATTAAAATCCTTTAAAAATCTTAAATCTTAAAAATCCATTAAATGTTTACTTTTTTATTTAAAAAATAATAACTTAATAATTAATACAATTTAATGAGAGTTAATAAATTTAAATTTTGAGCTTTGTCATTGAAAAATGAGAAGAACAGTGTAAAATGTTAATATTTGTAAGTAATAATATAATAATATATATAATTATTATTAATAATAATAATAATAATAATATAATAATAATAATATATAATTGTATGCATTTTATACCTTTGTGCATACGTACTTCACATATTTTTAAATTTATTAAACAAATGTTTTAATTGGATCCAAAATAAACATCATCAATGAAATATTTTTCAATTTTTTTTTTTAATATAAATTATAAAATATTAAAAGTATTAAATCGATAGTTTTCATGTTCATTAAAGTATGATAAATATTCTCATGTTGTAATAAATAATTTCCACCTACTTATTTCTCAAGAATAAATCCTTGTTTTTCATTATACTGTTCCGATTAATTGGCCGAACATTTCTTTACTGTTTCAAAATTTGGAAGCTCTAATATCATAATACCAAATTAAAAAAAATATTTGTGTCAACATATTCGTGGGACTTATGGACTTGGACTAACCTGGAGGCTCATATTTCGTCCACACAATCTTTAATTTGTCAACCGATTGACACATGCAAATATGTGCCAAATTCGACCTTGGAATCGGTAATTGGATCCTAAAGGAACCCCAGAAGCTAAAAAGGAAATTAATGATTTAATTGAGATTTTTTTCTTTCGTTTTTATCAGGTCAGAGTGGACTGCATGATCCTGCACTAAAATGTTGCAGAATCGCATAATTCACCAATTTTTCCATGCATGTCCTTCGCTATGCTAATGTAGATCACATTAGGCGGTGGCGGTTATAGATCGATGCTGCGAGGGGAAATGTAGCATTGCCTTCCATAAACTTGAATGTCCAATTGCTCCAACGATTAATTAGGGTGGTGCATGAACTTGATACATTAACACGTTATATAAGTTTTTTTTTCACATACTTTTTAGTTGTTCAACTAGGTATATAAACCTTATCACTTTCAATCAACTTCACTCTCGTCTTCTGTTGTCAATTGTGTTGCACCTCAGCCGCAGTTTGTTCCTTTACCATGATCGCAAAGGTAAGCTTGGATATTTCTTATTAATATATATATTTTTTGTATGGGGTACCAAACCCTGTTTGTGAATTTTTACAATCTTGACTATTTGTAAGATATGCAGGATCTGATGGCCAAGCGACTTGCTCTTGCGTTCGGTGCCACAAGTTTCAGGTTTGAGTCTGTCGTGGCATGGATGTTTGTAGTGATTCAGGAATACACTTTAAGCCGTAGGTACCGGTCTAATATGACTGTTGGATTTAGGACTGGCATCCCTACCACGTCTCCTGTCTCGAAATCAGCCATTAGGCAGAAAGGCTTTGGCCCACCATGGGGCTGCTGCTCAACGAAGAAGAATTCTTCTATACGTAAAAAATCTGTTTCAATATAACGAATCTTGAAAGTACAACAATCTCCTAATTAAATAATCTTTACAAATTCAATATTTACCAATTTTTGCCTTGGCCTACCATGGGGCTGTTGCGCCAATGAAGGAGAATTGTAAAGTATGATTAGATATCCCTATGATATAATGTTATACCAATTGAAATTTAACATTTGATTAAATTTCATTAAGGTTTTTCTAATATGTTTAATATCAGGATGATTCAGATTTTTGTCTTCTTTGAGCCATATTTGATAGAAAAGGTGTATTGAAACACACATAAAATTTGTACTTAGCTTACCCTAACGATAGTTATTAATCTACAAAAAATTAGCTAATAATGTAAGGCCTATTATATCTAATATTAAAAAAAGAACAAATACTTCTGTATATAATAATCGTGGGTTTCTTTCCATTTACAAAACTTCTTTTAAAAAAATTCAGCAAGCCAGAAGTTTTAATTCCTGAAATAATAAATCGTTTTGTTAATGAAAAAGGTAAATGTAGATGGCTGTTGAAATAAATTAAATTCATTAACATTATTGCAATTTATATATTTTTATTTAATTAAAATTTTTATACTGGGAAAACGATAAAACCTTAATATTTTAAGGTTGTTTTACATTTTCATCAGCCTCATTCGGTTTGCAGGTTTAGACAATATTGCTCTAAATATCAATTTAAAAAAGTGAAATGTTATGACTTAGCACGTTTATTATAAGTTCTGTAATAATTTCTTTAAGAAGCTTTAGGCAAGTCTTCAAAAAAGCATTGCTTGCAAAAGAAAATTTGTTTTTATATCATTTATTGTAAGATATGCATAAATTAAGTAATGCATACGGCAGTATATAGTTAAAAGAAATATAAATTATCGAATTACCTGCCGTTATTTTAAAAATAGGAACGAAATACTTACGAAAACTTTCCAAAAATACGAAATTTATCTCAATCTTACCAGAAAAAAGATCAAAAGAAAGTTATATGTAGCAAAATTTTGAAGGCAGACATTGTATGATATAATGTGAATTATGTTTTACTTAAATCTTTTTTTTTTTTTTATCCCCTTTAAATCCTTATTAAGTCTTTTAAGTTCTTTTTTTTAAGTTTTATTTATGTCCTTTTAATTTTTTAAGTCCTTATTTTAGTCCATTAAGTCCTTTATTTAATTAAGTCCTTTAAAAATTTTTATTAAGTACTTTTAATGTTTTAATTAAGTCCTTTAAAAGTTTTAATTAAGTCCTTTTAATATTTTAATTAAGTTCTTTAATCCTTTTATCTTTAAGTCCTTTAAATTTTTAAGTCCTTATTTTTAGTTCATTAAGTCCTTTAAAAGGTTTAAGTCCTTTAATTAGTCCCTTTTAAGTACTTTAAGGATTATCTTAAACATCAAATCACTTCGACTAAAACGTTTTAATTGTGGTAATGAAATTAAGGTAAAATTCATAATAATGAAAACAATGTATTATCATTTTAATGAAAACTCAAATTTAATTAACATCATTGATGTTTTCGTGATATTCAACTTTTTTTCTTTTTATGTTTTCTGCAGGTTTTCCTCGTCGCAGCATTGGCTGCCGTTTCTCTGGCTCTCCCATACGGAGCTCCATCCTCTGGCTCAGCCTACCAAGAGGAGAAATACCCTGTAAGTATTTCAATCGGCCTCTTTCTGTAACAGTACTTTTCCCATCAATTTTGAAGATGAGTATTCCTTTACACCATTTAATGTATAACTGTAATAAAGAATAACAGTTGCCTAAATATTTTTATTCAAAATATGAATTAGGTTTTTGAATTCTTTTACCCAGGGACATAACTCGGTTTGTAACTTAATATAACTTATTGTTTTTTTGATATTAGGTTTTTAAATTATTTTAGTAATTTTGCTTTGATATATATATAAATATGAAATAGATTTCAAATTCTTTTACCAAAGGATATAACTTAAATGTTTTGATATTATCGATATTGTATCTTGGTTCGGAACAAAATAAAATAAAAAAAAAAATAATGAAAGAAATAGAAGAATTTTATGTAACTAATTCCATAAATATAAGTTCACCTTTTTGTCTCTTTATAGGATTATTAACAGAGTAATATTCTAACAGTATTCAGTTGAAAATGAAATTTCGAATGAAGTCTTTAATATTTGTAATCAGATAAATCTTAACTAATTTTTTTTATTGATATGTTTAATGTAATAAATAATTTTTTGCTTATTTTTCTTCATTTTTAGAAGATTTTTTTATACATGTTTCATATATCATCTTCAAAACATTTTTGTACATTGTTCAAAAAAATTTTCTAATTGCAATTTTTAATCATTAAAAAAAATGAAAAAAAGGAGGAGAAATTTAAATGTATTTTAGATAAATTAGTTTTCATACATAGTAAATGATTATACCCTTTCTTTGGAAGACAATATTTCTTGGCGGTAAATTTATGAATTTCTTTATGATAAATGAATGACTATATTAAATTAAATTAGACATGGGATTTTTTGTCAGAGAAATTTAAATGTATATATGATGATGATGGTATGCATGCTGATGATGTAAAATTATTTGACATCATTTTGACAATTCCATCACACTTATTTACATTTTTGAAAATATGAAATTGTGCAATTCAACAAGACTAACAAATCTTCAAAGATTTAAAAAAAAAAAAAAAAAACCCGAAACTGAATATATTGTCTTTTACTGAAAATGTATTATTTTTATTCCTATAACAACAACATTAAGCAACTTATGAACAGATATCAAAAGACATTAATGAAAAATTGTTTAATAATTTTGTTTTTATTGACGAAAATTGATCAAAAATTCAAGTAGATCCATCAATGACTTCCAAAGTCCTTGAGAAAATGTCTTATTGGGATATATATCAATAAAATCAAAGTTGTATTTTTTTCTATTAGAGCTGTCGTTTATCAAACAAAAGCCTATGCAACCTAAAAATATATATACATTCCAAAAAATAATTATTATGTACTTTTCTGCTTGTTATGCAAAATTTTCATTTTCAATCCTCTTTTCGCACAGCCCCAACCCTATGAATTCGGATATGAAACCAACGATGACTACGGCACCACCACCTTCAGAAAGGAATCCAGCGACGGAAAGAAAGTCCAGGAAGCTACGGATACAAGGTAAAGATTCAGTATCCATCCATACTACATTACAATAATATCAATACATTTCTTTAACAATTAAATTAACTGAACCTTAAGCAATACCAAAATAATAAGATGATAAGTTTTGAATTAATATTTTAAACATTTATTTATTTTTTTTTAAAGGATCTCCACGGTATCGAACGAGTCGTAGAATACGTCGCTGACGAGCACGGTTACAGAGCTGAAATCAAGACCAACGAACCAGGAACCGAAAGCCAGAACCCCGCCGACGTCGTCCTCCACGCCAACCCCATCGCTGTCGAGCAACCCCAAGGCCTACTCTGCACCCAAACCCGAATACCGTGCTCCCCAATACTCCTCCCCCAATACTCCGCTCCCCACTACCCCAGATATTAGATTCTGATTTCTGGAATACCTCCGATGTGTTGTTGGTAAGAATATTTCATAATGTTCTTACGTTTAGATAATTTAAAGCAAAAAAGTTGAGTTTATATACTATACTTGAATTTTGTTTATTATGCATAACAAATCTGCACTTTCATGTCTTTTTTAAATCACTTGACATGTTTTTTTTTTCTGACGTGTGTCTTGCTTTCAGTTATTGTTACCAGCTTTACCATAAAACCCTGCCAATGTTATAAAAGCTACGGAATAATTGAGCTCTTATGTTAGTGATTATTGTATAGATAATTGCGTTTGACGAAGTGTTTAACAGTTGTCAAATCTCTGGACTCTTTGACAGTTAATAAAACTTTAGACTGTTCTACAGTTGACGAATCTCTAGACTTTTGATAGTCGACAAATATCTTGTGAAAACTTATAAGCGGTTAGAGAATAAGAATTCCAGGAAATATGAAATGTCCAATATAATATCGGGGAGCAGGTTATTTCTTATTATGAATAAATTAGCCAAATATTGTGTGGCAAGCTTTGCATTATTCTGCAAAATAATGGATATTTCTGTAAAAAGTATTATCTTTTTAAAGATTGTTTAACAGTTGACAAATCTCTGGATTCTTTGACAGTTAATGAAATTCTGTTCTACAGTTGTTTTTGTTCTATAGTTGAAGAATCTCGAGACGTTTCACGACAGTCGACGAAATTCTAGCGAAAACCTAGAAACGGTTAGAGAATAGGATGTGATCAAACAACAATATAAAGTAATACCATACACAGATTGTCTGCTTTAGAGTAAAATATCTTTACGAAAGTAGCACCATAACATTAAAATTAAGATTTCACAATGATAAAGCCCTCTCAAACTATTTTAATTTAAAACTTTAGACACTTCTTAAACTTTTGGCTAACAATTTTAAAATGTAACTGTATCCCTAACTATTGTTTTGGTTTTATAATACCGAAACAATATTACATTGACTGACAGCTGACCAAATGCTCTTTTATTCTTGTGATTAAATATTCCAATATTCGATTTCTATGTTAAATATAGAAATTTATAAGAATTTTCTCTAAAACAGCAAATATAATTTTGAATAAAAAGCAATATTTTAGTATCGTATGTCATTAAAAATAAAGAAATTTTTTTCCGATTGAATTAATCAATTAACAAATATTTATTTTCGAAATCCACTTTCTGCATGCTATTGAATTACTTCTCAAATTACACAAATGAATAATTAAAAAACCTTTAACATTTGCAAAATTAAAAGGGATCAAACAGGATATACAACAAAGATTAAAAATGGAACAAAAAAAAAAGTTTAAAAATTGGCATCAATAGTATAACACAAACCCATCATCATTATCAGATTTTCTATCCATAAACGCTAAACACTGACAGCTGATATTGCAAATTACAAAGCAATTTTAACATGATAAAATATTTTTATATTTATTAAAATAACAAATTTGAGCTAATAAAAAAAACTAGATGTTACTAATTCATCATATGTTTTATGACAGCAATGACATTTATGAAAACTGAAATCTTCAATTATTGACGAAATTCTGTTTGTTTATTTTCAGAAACTTCAGTCTCTACTGTTTCCTATTACGGTTACGACCACGTGCATCATTGATTGATTAAAAAAAATGTGTTAATTCACTTTGTGGATTGCGTGTTTAATCATCGTTGAAGAACTGGTCCAATCATGCGCAGGCCTACTTTTCTCTTGTGTCCCCTGTCCTTGTGGTGATTCTTCTATTGCTGTGTTTATGCTTTATTTATTATTTATGTGTTTGCTGCGCTAGTTTACTGTCCTTGTGCCCAAGTTGAAATAAATCTTTTCTACGGAATTTTGACTTTTCTTTGTTGAATGATGAGTATTGTTTTTAATTTGAAACGTGTTTGCATACTTGCATATGCTATATTTCTTTGAATTATGAGAATAAATATTCGTTACCAATTAGTTTGAAAAGATTGAAAAGGTAATTGATTTAATAAAAAAAAATTATTTTTATGGTTTTAAATATTCATGCATATATATATAATTAGCTCTTTGGTAACTATCTTTACAAGAGATTTCATTCAAAACAATTCAATTAAAAGTATTATACATGAAAAATGCAAATCATTTTTTTAACTTTATACACTTTTATTATTTTAGCGATTGTTTTTTTTTTCTTCTAATGCAGCTGGCAATTAGACCGTGATCTTTTATGCCATAAGGGCTGCACCGATGTTACCACTTTGCATTACCCAGGGGGGCGTGTAACTTGGATGGCAAGCCATGGACGCGGAGTAACATTACCCCCGCAACGTTACAATTATTAAAAATCAATAAAAATGGGAAAACTAACGTTTAAATTTTAAAAAATATGTATTATAATTTTTTAAATCAACTCAGGTATAACTTAAATTATATTAATTTAATAAATGATACTTGGAATTATATTAATTTTTTAAAAATATCATGCAGGAAAAATTGAAAAAAATACTATTTAATAAAAGAATAAATGATGTGTTACAAATTTTATTAAAAATCAATAAAATGGGAAAACTAACGTTTAAATTTTAAAAAATTATGTATTATGATTTTTTAAATCAACTCAGACATAATTTAAATTATATTAATTTAATAAATAATACTTAAATTATATTAATTTTTTAAAAATCATACAGGAAAAAAAATTGAAAAAATACTATTTAATAAAAGAATAAATGATGTGTTACAATTATTAAAAATCAATAAAATGAAAACTAACGTTTAAATTTTAAAAAATTATGTATTATGATTTTTAAATCAACTCAGGCATAATTTAAATTATATTAATTTAATAAATGATGCTTAAAATTATATTATATTTTTTAAAAGTGTCATAGAAAAAAAAAATATAAATAAATTTTTTTAACTTGATAAATTTTTATTATTTTGACAAATTGTTATTTAATTAAATTATGTAACAAAAGAATAAACTATGTATTGCAAATTAAATCAATAAAATGGAAACTAATGTTTAAATTAAAAAAATATGTATTTTGATTTCTTATATCTATTCAGGTATAACTTAAATTATACTCAAACTAATATATCAGTGCATTATTTTAAAAACATCTTTTTATCGATTGAATTTTTGAATACAAACATTCATACAAAAAAATTAATTTCGATTACTTTGTTTTTGAAAAGCGTGGCAAGTAATAACGTATAAAGATTTCAAATTGGTTTTCGATTCCTTTGTTTTTGAAAACTTATGGGTAATAACGTATAAAGGTTTCATGGTAATAACGTATGAATATATAAGTAATAACGGATAAAGGTTTCAAGCTGGTTTCAAGATAATAACATATAAACGTCTAAGGGTTCACGCAATAATGAAACAAAAATCTATGCTATTTAAATATCAGAAAAGTAATTAGAAATATCTTTAAAATTGAAAAGAATGTGCGTGTTTGTTCAGAAAATGAGAAGAGCAAAAATAATGATTGTTTGAGCCTTTATTTTTCAATCAATAAAACAAAGTATTCAACGTGATTCACAAATAAAACTGCATTCTAAGATGTTAACATGATAAATTATTTCAATACGACACGTGATTTTTTTATTGATAGTACTCAGAAAGGCCATGGATTTGTTTGCCCAAAGGAGAGTATTTCTGACTCTCCAGTGACGTGTGCGCATAACTCAAACGGTATGGCACTCACGGTGTCTTCTTGAGATTGATCTTTGGGCTGATTGGGTAACACATAATAGTGCTGAACCTGAGGTTGGATGGCTTGAGAGGAAACTGTTGAGCCTCAGCTGTTGTGGTAGACAATTCAGTGTTTTGAATGGGTGAGGATTGTTGATTCTGAGGTGCATAGTACTGATTCAGAGGAATCGCAATCAGTTGACGATGGACATTCCCGCCTTCATGTTGGTGCTTGGGAGACACATATTGAACCATTGAACTTGGTATTTACGATCCCAATCTGTTGTTTGCCTTCGAATGCTGCAGGAACAGCTTGAGCATAACGGAATTCTTCAGGAATGGATCTTTCTTCCAGCTGCAAAGATGACTTTCCTGTTTGTTGGTGTGGTTCAGCCAATTGCAGTGACACATATTGATTCAGATGTT
>BPLR01000663.1:0-37585 GCA_021605095.1 Caerostris extrusa
TTACGTATTGCTTTAGGTTTATTGTCGATTAATTTATATTGTGCTTTAAAGTAATTTTTTCAGATGAAATGTTTATCCTAATAAGACTTTTGTGTTTGTTTAATTTCGTTGGCCTAGGCCTTCAAATTAAGCTTTGGAAATAGAATATTTGTTTAGTATTTCATAAGAATAGAATTAGTACTATAGTTGTTCACATTAGGAAAACTTTTTTTATTTTCATTATGGTATTAGGAAGGAATTTTTTTTGGAATTTTGCAACTATATTTATGTTTTCTAGTTGAATTTTAGTGTCTATAAACCCCGATTAATTTCAACAAAATCATTTTTAAAGAGGCTGAATTCACATTTTTGGTGTGATTATTGATAATGTTGGAGGAAATAAATTTAATATTATAAGCCAACCATATTTAATACGCTGAATTTCCAAATTAACATTTTATTACTACTCGTAATTTATGACTTTAGCACTATATAACTTTATTTACCGATAATCAAAAAATAGCCAGATATCGTAAATAACCTAGCGAAGGAGTGCTATGCTGCATAAATAACATTGGCAGAAAAAAATTGATTCAGCATTTTAATTTTTAAATGAATAAATTTATTTGGATTATTTCTTTTATAAAAATAATTTTATTTTCTATATTATATTTCAATAATTTTAATTCGTTTCACTATTTCATTAAATTTTATTTTTGAATTTAGTTAATGCTAAGAAAAATATCTGAATATCCATTGTCTTTAAATGTCTAAATGATTTAAATTGGCTTAACTAGAAAAACTACAATCTTAATTTTCCTAGTATAATAATAAATAATGTATTAAAAAACTTTTTTTGTTCTAATGCAGCTGGCAAACACTTAGACAGCTTGGTCGTATTAAAACTTTTATGCTATAATTACTTTATGGTAAAATATATTTCTCGTATACTGGGATTTTAAATTTCTTCATTCGATAGAAAAATGCTTTTGTTTATTGACATGTGAAAATTTAATATTTTTCCTTATAAAAATACTCCTAAAATATTTTTAAAAAATTGAAATTTGAACTTAGTTTCGGGAGTTTTTTTTATGAATTACCATCAAATATTATAATCAGTATTTACCTAAAGAAATAAAAATACAAAATGTTGGTTTTAGAAAAATTATAAAACATTAATTAATTATATAATTATTTATAAAATCTAGTATTGAAATCCTCAATTATTTTTGAGTGCATTTATCAAAAAAATTAGTTTTATATGGCGATTAAAAAGCTGCATATAGTTAGAAAGAAATGCACTTTTAACTATCTGAAAACATATTGAAAAAAATAGTTAAATCTGCAAATTGAAAATGTCCGCCACGTGGATGCTTACTTTAGTAGTGATCTATGCCTGAGATTTTGTTTTTTTTCATGCCAAGAAAAAATATATTCTTCTGAAGTTTCACTGTTTAGATAAGCCAAATCTTCTAATGATTAGTCACAAATGTAATTTGAAAAACTTTTTTTTTTTAATTTAAAAAGTAGCTTGTAGTAAAAATAAAACATTCAATACTATAATATTTCCATTTACAATTTCTTTAAGAAGTAGTTTTCATTTAAATAGAATTGAAATCAAAGTCACACGCTTTCGCCCTTGCTTTAGTTTCTGTAAAAATTAACTAAATCGCAACTGTAAAAATATACATGCTTCATAATGGGTCAATTTTTCGAGATGATAATTATGAGTTAAATTAAGAAATGCAACAGGAATTCTTTGTTGTTGCATTTAACTTTATTGAAAATTAGTTTCTTACATTTTAGTGTCTCATTACATCATAAAAATGAAGAAATAAAAATATAGCAAAATACGTGGACACACAAAGCAAAGCAAAGCAAGAATGGGAAAAAAAAAACCTTCTAATAGGAATCAAAAAAAGAAAAAAAACAAAAACCTTTTAATCAAAGCAGTCAATCAAAACCAATCATCTCCTAATCGAAGTAGTCCAATCAAAAACCAATCATTGCTTAATCCAAGAGAAGCAAAATCAATTATTCTTGGGAATGAAAAACATTTGCTAAAGAGTTTTATTATCTTATTTTATAGCTTGCTTTAATTCTTCTACCAAACCGAGCAAAATATACTTTATCATATATGTATTCTTCAAGGGCGCGGCAACCCCATTGTGGGCCAAAGACCGTTTGCCACCTCTACTGATAGATTCCGAAGCCTGAGATGTTTTTTCCTTTTTACGGAGTTGTCAGCCCTACGCCCAAAGCTCTACAGTCATATTAGACCGCTACCTACTGTTTAAAGTGGATTCCGCCACTACAAACATCCAAAGCACCGCCGGGACTCGAATCCGAAACCTGTGGTATTGAGTTCCATTATTGCCAGCTCAGTCAACGGCCATCAAGTTTACAAATAGAATATATTTTAGTTCTCTTGAAGAATTTAGAATCACGATGCGTTTACTTTTTTTTAAAAATTATATTCGACCACTGTTTCCATATCATTCTTTGTTTTTGAGGGAGTTCAAATAATGAATTGCGAATTTACTTTTTGGTTGTTATTTGATGATAGTTCATTTTTAATCAAACCCTTCGGGGTTTTTTTATTATTAATTGATGAATATTTGTAAGCTCTTATTGAAAGTTAATTTAAAACAAGTTTTTGAGTTGAATAAAAAAAAATATGATTCTGAATTAGATTTCCGAGAAAATGTTTTTAATATTTTTCTCTATTTTTTTATTTTTAATCTTCAGATTAAATACCAAACTGTATATTTTAAAGAATATAATTGTCGCATCTTCTGATTCGCATTGAAAAGATATTAATTTAAATTTTGTTTTTATTGATCGAATCACTTTTGTGTGATTGAATTTAACATTTAAAATATTATAATTTCTATTTTTGTTGTACAATATTTAAAAATCAAATGAAAATCAAGATATAAAAATGTCTGTCTTTATTGAAGTAATTAGAAAGAATTATCGATTTTTAAGTTTCTTCTTTTCTGTTACCATAAATTCCTACAATTTATAAGAAGATATCATATAAAAGCATACATAAATACGGCTCAAATTTAAAAGGTTTCATTGCTGATGTATTTATATTTTTATATTTTCTTATTAGCTTTTTCTGTGTGTTATTTTTTTTCGCTGAAATACTGATTCAACAATATTTTCTTGGTCTTGAAGTAACTAAAAAATGACTTAAAATAACATGATTTTTCTCTCCAAAAAGTTTTTCTACTATTTCATATTATTATTGTTATAATTTATATTTAAATTTTATAATATTACAGCAAATATTATGTAATTCCTACCCCTCCTACCTCACTAGTTGGGCTATTTCGATACAAATGAAAATTCAGTTATGAATCAATGAATTTTATTTTTTATATTTTTAAATATGTTGTTGAAAATATTAATTGAATTTGCTATGAGATTATTATATATGTTTTTATTAAATATTTATACTTTTTATTTGACTACACGTTTATTAACGAAATATTGTACGCAATCAGTCATTTAACGTAATTTAAATCCATGTGGGGTTTAAAAAAATAGACACACACAATTATGCGCTGCTAAACTAAATGATAGTGCAAGCTCTATCTATATAATTATTATTATTACAACTGTAGGAGAAAAAAAAAAAAATAAAAGAAAGAAAAAAGTACTAAAACTTAAAATTTGTTTTTGGAAGGTATTGATAGGAAATAAATTTCTTTTATATTTACGTTTACGTTTTTTTGAAAATATGTTTATTGATATGGGGCATTTTGTTTATTCTGATGCTTTCAAATACGTTTTCGCTAGAATAGACATTTTATAGATTCTCCGTATGATTGCGAAGTACATTTACATTTTTACGGAATATCAGGCGTGCGTACTCCTTCTATTGTATTCCTTATGAATAAAATTTATTAAATGTTGAAGGCAGCATGGACGCATGCATAATTTAAAATGCAATGCCAGTATGTGAATTCAAATGCATTATTTTTCCGGGCATTGTATAATTTAATATCTAAAGGACTAATAAATATCTGCCGAATTTCTTTAGCGTGTATTTTCGCTTCCCTTTCTCCAAACAGTTTGGGCGCTGCTTGTAGCACACATTTTTATTTATTTTTATAAATATTGGAAAAAGAATATGATGCATTTTATATTGCTTTGGGCGATTTATAATTATGTAGGTCACATTTGAAGAAAATTCTTATAAAAATTTTTTGCATAACAAATTTATTTAAATAAATTTGTCATGCAAGAATATATAGGAAAGTTAAAATTAAGCATGGTAAAAAATATAAAAAGATTGCCAGTTTACTTCAAAATCAAATTTGTTAGAGCTTTGTAGATATGTCTATTATATCAGAGGTGGCCACTCCTGGCCAGCCTTGAATTTTACAAAATATATTTATTTATAATGACCAAAGTAGTGAAAACCAATGTATTAAAAAATACATTATGTGTGCATCCATATATTTAAAAATTAACTGCTGAAATTATGAGAAAAATTGCTTACTTTAAAATAATATTCTTGCGAATATAGGACAGATATTGCCTGTTTTTTTATTATAATGTTTACAGTTCGCAGAATAATTACATTATATTCTTGCGAACTCATGATGAGCGAGCAACGATTTACAAAAGCTACTCGTAAGTAAGAGAAAACAAATATCGCATCTAGTAAAATAAATATTTTGAATGATTCCATTTTTTTATTTCATTTACATTTATATATTTTTTATATTTCATTTTAGTGTTATATATTTTTTTTATATTTCATTTAGTGTTATATATTTTTTATATTTCATTTTTTAGTGTTTATATATTTCTTTACAATGTGCGTTTAGTATCTTTATTGTTATATTATCTATGCTTACATATAAGTATATAATAGTAAACACAATAATAATAACTCATATTTTCCAATTTTTCACTCCAAAAAATGTCTATAGTGAGTCTGAAGTTATGGGTATATATAATTTTATATGCGGCCCGGGGAGTTAGGATGCATTTCCAAAGTGGTTCGCAAGATCATTTGGGTTGGCCACCCCAGGTCTTTGTATTATTAGAAGAACTGGATTTCAACATTTCGGATATGGATATTTGATGATTATTGTTAAATGATAAAAATAATACAATTTCCTATAATTTTTAATTCATATTAAATATATGTTAAAGCATAATTCTTTTTAAAAATATTTTCCTGTGTATATCTCTCTTTTCATATCCTCGTGCTTTAACTTTTTACTTTTTATTATTTATTTCAAGTTTCATCTATGTTTACAAATCTTCCGAAGAAAAAAAAGCACCAAAAATATTAATTATTTTTCTTTTTTAAAATGAGTTTTACAAAAAAAAAACTAATACAGAAAAAGTTAAATTAATAACAATAAAAAAAAGTTATTAAAATTCATTTGTAATAGCAAGGTAAAAATAGCTTAATAAAAATATATTTATCCTAAGTTTTTTAGGTCATGGTTTTTAAATGAAATTTAAGTAAAAAAATAGAAAAGGAAGGAAATTAAATTAGATTACATTTGGAAGGAAATTAAAAATTAACGATATTGCAATTTTGAAATTTTTTAATATTTAAATATTTCGCTTAAATTTTTAAAAATTGAAAAAAATTTCAGTTACTTTTGAAATTAAATGACTTAAAGAGGAATATCAGATATTCAATAACACAAGAAAGTGTAAAGGTCACAGTGATATCTTTAGTCAAATCTCGTTCCTTGAGTTTTGAAAGATAACACATGAAGACAGAAATGTAGAAACATACAAACTTTTTTTCCGAGATAACAGAATAATTTCTCTCATGGGTTTGCTGTTCTAAATTATATATCAATGGAAAGATATTTACAGTTTATTCATTAATTAATTTTGAAAGAATATTATGACCTATATATATTTATTTCGTTAAACCATAAATATTTAAAATATTATTTCACTGAAGATTTGTCTGCAAGTATACATCACTACAGTAAAAAAGAAAACAAAAAAGTCTATATTTGTAGTATCACGTCAAATAATTACTGCGTAGGCGTAATAGCTACTTCATACATTTTTTGAAAGAATCTGCTGGAATTCTTATATATTTTTTCATTGTTTAATTAAACAGAACAATATTCATGTAACGTTAATCAATATTGATTTTTTTTTTTTTAATCTAAGATGCTCGACCAGATTTCTGTGTTTCGCTTAAAACATGTTTTCTATTTAAAGAAAAATAGCTTTTTGCGTGAAAGAGGATTAAAAATGTCTGTAGTTCTTGCTTAGCTATATTTCAATATAAAATACATGTATTGACTTTGTTATTCATGTTTTTTATATTCTTTTTGTACATGGTTATATTGCACGCTGTTTTATTTCCGTTATCACTGAGTTTTTCGTGTGTAAACACTTTTCTAAATCATTTCTCGCTTATCAATTTTTCTGCGGATGCCAGTAAAATTATTACGTTAACAAATTATTAAATACTGATAAACTCCATTGTTTAGTAGTTATTGAAATACAGATATTTTCAGCATTATATCTGAAACGTATTACATACAGTTTGAGAAACATTTTATAGATACTTTGATGAAAATCTGTGAGATATTTTCTTAATACTAACTGAACATTTTTTGCTAATATCGTTTTATTTGTAGATCTTTAACATCTGCCAAAGCTAATTTTAATATTTGACATCAATAAAATTCTTTTTCGAATATCATCCATATCTTCTGTCTATTTTTGTTAAAACCATAATTTTAGCTTTGAGTGCAACGTAGATCTACTTCCTCGTGGTGAAGGGAAACATCTGATACAAAATGATCTACAAACATGGCCTTTCGTCTGACTCTGTGTGAGTTTGGATAATTAAAAAGATCCTTAGGTGCTCATTCTTTTGAGGATGTTGCTGCTAGAAACAATCACAAGCCCTGCTACGATCATATTCATGATATCCCTGAATGGCCTAGAGAAAAATCGGTGGCATTGCTACGGCCTTTCTGTGGTCACGAGTGTCTCCGCAAGCACCTTCACAGAATTCATGACTCATGACTCTCTCTGTCTCCTGTGTGATAACCAGAAAGAAATGGATATGTCTCACCTTGCTTTCTGTTCTGCACTGCCTCCTGTTTCTATATGGAAGCGTTTATTGGATTGCCAGACTCAATTTGATGGATTGATTAGCTGATGTCATTTGTTTCTATCTTGTTCTTTGTATTTATTTTCTTGATGATATCTGTTGCTCTGTAAACTTGCCATTGGAAATTAAAAATAATAATTTTGGCTTTCTTTGAAAGTAAACCATAATTCTGTTAACAGAAGATAATAATAAGATGCAATATTTAATCTAAGGATGTTCATCGAATTTCGGGAATTTGTTTTTTAATATAGCACACATATAATTTGTTTTCATGTGTTCGTATAAAATATGCTATTTGTTAAATGTAAAGTTTTGTATTGTTCCATGTTATGATATATTTATTTATTTGTATCATTTATTTCAATATTTCCTGGAAAAACGTGTTTAGTTAAATAAATAAAAATTGTTCATTAAATATTCAAATTATTTGGCCTTGGTTACAACCATCCAACCAAGTAACATAAAAAGAAATACATATTATCAAAGCTGAATGTGCTTTTAATATGCCATCATTATGCTTAGTCATAAATATTCAAACATCCTGTCTTTTTTGCCCCTTTTTATCTTCATTGTCTGTGACAATCTACTTTTCAAAAGATATGAGTGCCTTTATAGAAAGGATGGTCCAAAACTGTTTTGATCAGTAATGTTTTTCTCATTGTATTTTTACACTTATCAGTATTATCGTTTCTCAGTGTGTTTATTCACAAGCTGATATAAAATTAACCTATGTGTTGTCACTATTTTATTATTGGGGAAGAAGATAGCATTAAAATAGTTGCTGTAATATCTTATTATTTTTGACCATTATAAGTAGGATTTTTATATTGTTTCTAATGTTTAAAAATATAATTTCGTCATAATTAAATAAAAGAACATGACTTAATTTTTAATGAAGCAATTTAATTTTTTTTTTTTTTCTATATTTATTATTAAAAACCAACAAATGTTGAGCTGCAAATTTTTGGATGAGAAATATTTCACCTATTCTTAAAATTGCAAAAGATAATTGTATTCAAAAGTGTGAGTCACAGTTTCTGTAGAGGTGAATTTTATTACTCGCTAAGACAAAAGTTGTAGAATTGTTAGCAAATCATTAAATAAAATATTTATGTAGCCAGACTTTGATGTAAGAGGAAATGCGGAATTTTAATGCCAAAATGCAAATTTACTTCTACTAGATTTCATATAAACCATTTTGAGTTTTCTAATTTGTATCAGCGCTCATTTTAATTTTGAATTTTCGTTTTGTAAATATATATATTATTTTTCTGATGTGAAGAAAATGTTGTAATAGATAATATTTTGCTCAATTTTTTTCATAAAATCAAGCCACTAATAACTTTTTATTATGAAATGCTTATTTTTCTATATAAAGTAGTGAAAAAGTTTTAAAATGTCACAATTTTGAACAACTCTATTGAACTATAGTGTCTTTTTTTTTTTTTTTCATTTCATATAATATTACATTGGTTCTTTAAAATGTTGACTTTTAATATTTTCGAAAAGCTAATTTTCTTAATATAAAATGTAAATCATTTGAAATTTTAATGGTTTCTATAAATGTGAAAATTAAATACATTTATTTATTAATTCATAATTTTTAGTATTTTTTATGTTGTCTGTATTTTTATGTTGAAAAAAAAAAAGAATTAAATTTTTAGACGATAATCGAACTTTTTATGATTGTTGTATTTTTACATGCAATTAAATGACAATATAATAATTTACGCCTCATTCTATATAGTTAATTGTGTAGGTTAACCGCAGTTTGTGTTTTTATATTTTTTAAGTTTGAAGAGAATACTAATTAAAGATTTTTCTTAAATCGCTTAAAACCAAATATTAAAAATTTTATTTAAGAGCGTATGATAGAAAGAATGTATCATAAAAACGCTTAAAAATTCTATGTTTTCATTTGCATCTTTGATATATAAATAAAACTTGATTTATCTCAATAAACCAGCTTTATTCGCTACCCATATAGACAAGCATTCACATTAATAATAACATAGAAGTGGTCAATTTATTTAGAAAATACCTACAAAAGGATTACAAATCTGTTTTTATACAACTACGAGCTTTATTCGTCGATATGATTTTCATTTAGTCAAGTGCTTTAATGAATAAAGCTAATACTAAAAAAATAATTCTAAAATACATTATAGTGATGATTGGTTGTGCTATTCTAAAAATAAATCAGGTCATTTAAAAAATTTTAATGTCATTGATAGAGAACTACAAACCTGTCACATTTTCAATGTTGAGAGTCAATTAGCAAATTCAATCCACACCCTATTTCACGTGTGATTTATGACATTGGTGAAACAGAGGTCATATTCACCCACACAACACGTGCGTTCGTAAAAATCGTACATAATCTTACCCAATTTGATTCAAGACGATTAGCCTGAAATTTTAAATTGCTTGTTGTACAATAATGCTCAATAAATAGAAGAAATTAAATTTGAAAAAAAAAAAAAAAAAAAGCAGAGTTTTATATTATTAATAGCGATTTATGAATACATTGATTTGTAGAATATTCTTTTTGTAATCTTCGTTATACAAGTGTGTGAACATTTGAATAGCTTGAAAAGCAATTACTTAACTTAATTCAATCTGTTTGACGGCATTAAATTACTCATTTAAAGTAGCTTCTGTATGAATGATTAATTATAAAAAAAAAAAAATAAGAATCATATTTCGTTTATTCAAACACTCCTTGTCCAAATGAATGTGTGAGGTTAGCCATCACTTTTTTATTGGAACATTTAAAAGTTCTGAGAGTTAATGTAGAAGATTATGGTTTAAAATTAATATCTATTAAAAATTATATTTAATTTTAAACCATAACCTTCTACATTTCTTTATGTTTAATAAATGATACATAAATTCTTTATGTAATAATATTTAATAATCTTTAATAAATGATAATTTCTATTAGTTCTTAAAATTGCCATGTAGAATTTAATTGTTATTTGAAAATTAAAAATGTAAAATAATTAATTTTTACATTTTTTTCATTTTATTTGGAAACTAGAATATTTTTCTTGATATTTTAAAATAAACATTTATATAAAAAAAAATTAACGATTTAATTCTTCCAAAATATCTATTTTCAATTGAACTTTTTATAATTAATGATAAAATAAAATGATTGTGAAATTTAATATAATGTATTGATAAATTAAATTTACTTCGTATTTAAAATAAATTTTAACCAAACTTTTTAATAATTACAAATTTAACTTTATTAAAAATATTGTCAAATACAGTCGTATGAAATTTAATATAAAGCAATCTTCTTTCTAAAAGGATTTTCAAAAACCGAAACTATAAAAACATTTGCTTTGTTCTATTATTGAATTAAATAAATAATGTTCGATAGCTCGGTCACACAAATATAAAAAATAATCTTCGACACAGACACGAAGAAATGAATGGACTGTATAAATTTAATCTCCCTTATTTAATGACAGGCAGCCATCAAGCTCAAAGATGGACTGCCACACGCAACCTTTTCTCGTTGGTTACACTTATTGAACTCTTTTACTTATGCAGCCATCAAGCTCGAAGATGCACTGCCACACGACCATTCTCTTTGGTCGTAGTTGTTCAACTCATTTAGTTTATGCAGCCATCAAGCTCGAAAATGCACTGCCACACAACCTTTCTCTTTTGGTCGCTGAGTTTCAACTCCTTTATTTATGCAGCCATCAAACTCGAAGATAGACTGCCACACAACCTTTTCTCTTTGGTTGCAGAAGTTCAACTGACACTTCATTCTTTCTCTCCCCTGCCAGACACCCCCACAGACAGGGTGTTTTTCTGGGCATAGGACGTTGACCTCCCCAAGCAGGGGGACATGGGTTTCGACGTAACATACCGCCACCCATTGATATGTTTACTAAACATTCAATAATATACAATAATTATTCTAACATACAAAATTAACAATTCTAAGCATATAATAAGTCATTGAAAATGAATATATATATGTATACATTGTACTAAATTTAACAAATTACAAACATAATACCATGAATATAACAAAAAGTACTCTAAAGGAAATTACTCTGGCATAGGCAAAACACACACTTTGATACTGTTCTCTTAAAATTCCACTCTGGGTTTTTATATTAAGTACTCTGATTTTATTATCAAACCATAATAAATATCAATTATTCTGCCTAGAGACGATTTGTAAGTAGGTAAATTATCAACCAATAGTACTAAATCACTAATGATTACATTGTCTTTTTCAAAGACCCATTTATTTTTTTGTTGCAATTCACTTAAATAGCTACGGTGCCATTTTCTCCACACTAATTGAGCTATTTTAGTTACCCTTTGCCACTTATTAAGATCATTATCTTTTGAATGGATTAAATTAGGCTCTAAAATAGCGTTCATTGATCGATTAATCAAAAAATGGGCTGGAGTTAAAACTTCGAAGTTATCTCTTTCAGTAGAAATTGGACTCAATGGTCTAGAATTCAAAATTGCTTCAGTTTGTATACATATAGTTAAAACTCTTCATAATTTAAGCTAGCACCTTTAACTACTCTTCTAAAATGAAACTTAAATGATTTAAAGGCCGCTAAAATTTGGGGCTCGAGGAGGAATAAATTTCCATTTGATACCTTCTTCACATAAATATGAAGGTAACTTAATCTCAGGATTAATAACTAACTCATGAAACTTTTGAATTTCTCTGTTCGCACCTACAAAATTCTTTTCATTATCAGAGTATAATTTAGCACATTTGCCTCTACGTGCAATAAATCTTTTAAAGCAGCTATAAAGGATTCGGATGATAAATCAGAAAATACTCTCAATATGCACTGCCTTAAACACAAAACAAACAAATAAACATACATACATTTTACACACAATACTCTTTTTTGTTTACCAATTTTAACCAAAAATGGTCCACAAAAATCTACTCCTGAAACATTAAAAGTATAATTCAAGGTAACTCTATCTTTTGGTAAATTACCCATTGGTTGTGTTGACACTATAGGTTTTACTTGAACAAATAACACATTTATGCACTATTTTTCTGCAAATAGATTTTCCACCTATAGAGCAGAATTTCTCACGTACATGACACAAAAGAGCAGATAATCCTATATGAAAATATTTTATATGGTAATAAGAAATTAACATCTCAGTAAATGCATGATTTTTAGGCAAATTATACGGTGTATTTTTTATCACAACTACGTTCCGCATTACTCAAACGTTCACCTACTCTTAAGATTCCATCTAAATCAAAAGGGGATTTAAAGATTTTAATTTACTCTTCGACATAAGTTTCTTATCTTTCAATAGACTTTGAAAACTTTTCTTGTTGAATAGATTTTACTAGAAATATCTCAGCAATATTAATTTCTATCATGCATGAATAACTAAGCAATAATAATATATAGAAATTATCAATATAAATAAATTATCAATTGAATAATTTAATTTAAATGACAAACACCTGGTATTTTTAAGAAATCTAAATATGTAACTTAAATACTTTATTAAAAATATTGTCAAATACAGTCGTATGAAATTTAATATAAAGCAATCTTCTTTTCTAAAAAGGATTTTCAAAAACCGAAACTATAAAAACATTTTGCTTTGTTCTATTATAGAATTAAATAAATAATGTTCGATAGCTCGGTCACACAAATATAAACTCAAATAATCTTCGACACAGACACGAAAAATGAATGGACTGTATAAATTTAATCTCCTTTATTTAGGCAGCCATCAAGCTCGAAGATGGACTGCCACACGCAACCTTTCTCGTTGGTTACACTTATTGAAGTCTTTTACTTATGCAGTCATCGAGCTCGAAGATGCACTGCCACACGACCATTCTCTTTGGTCGTAGTTGTTCAACTCATTTAGTTTATGCAGCCATCAAACTCGAAAATGCATTGCCACACAACCTTTCTCTTTGTCGCTGAGTTTCAACTCCTTTATTTATGCAGCCATCAAACTCGAAGATGACTGCCACACAACCTTTCTCTTTGGTTGCAGAAGTTCAACTGACGCTTACATTCTTTCTCTCCCCTGCCAGACACGCCCCCACAGACAGGGGTTTTCTGGGCATAGGGCGTTGACCTCCCTAAGCAGGGGGACATGGGTTTCGACGTAACAAATAATAATGTGTTCATTTAAAATTAGCATAAATTTTATTGCATAAAATAAAAAAATTACTCTGAAATTTGAAATTCTTCATTTTTCTATACTAATAAAAACAAATATTTTATTATTAGGTACTGATTGACATAACCATAGCTATTAGAGGAACTAACTTAATAATAACGAATCATGAAAGAATGTATTATTTATATAATAATTATTTTTTTATAATACCTTTCGAATTATAATAAGGATTCGTGCTTGAATATTCTATCAAAATTGAATGCTTAAATAAGATGTAAAGTTTTTTTTTCTTCTCAGATTGCTTTACCGATATATTTTCTTCCAATATTGTTATTTAACATCATCAGTGCATTTCAAAAGATTTTCCTCATTAACACCTTATTAAATTCTTTTTCTTACTCTAAACTTCATCGAAAATTTTGTTTTCCATTTCACGAATGATTTTAGAACTAAAAAGAATTTTTAAGTAATTTAATTTATTTTACTGATTCTCAAAAATTAAGGTAAAAAAAATCAAAAAATTATGAAATTTTTATTCATTAAAATTTAATGAAATTTGACAAAAAAAAATTATCAAACAGTTCTGCACAAATTAGGCACATAATGAAAATAAAAGATTTATGTTTAATCTTGAAAATATATAAAGCAGAAACATATAAAAAAAAAAAAAAAAAAACATAACTTCAACAAACAATATGATTAAGTTGAACAACTGTACAGGCATGACAGAGATGTTCCACGCTCAAAATAATAGTTACTCATTCAATTGGCAGAAAAACCTATTGTCGTCAAAACAGCTCGAAAATCTGTAAGATTGCAGGAAATAGCTTAAATGCAGCAGGATGTCTACCTAAAAGCGTCAACATGCTCAGTCGTGTTTTTTTTTGTCTGTACAACGTATTGGCCAATCCATATGGACAATAATGTACTCACGAAGTTTATTCTAGAATTAAACCGAGCTCTGTGTAGTCCAACATTTTCTTGTAAGATAAAGTAATATATAATTGATCCTTGCAAGGTGGATCAAGAATGTCATCTCTAGAGCAATAGCTTTTGGGACGGTATAATGTTAGTGAGATCATCCAAAGAGATACTACCATTATGAATATGTAAGTGCAGTAATATATATTACTAAAGCATCAACATGCTCAGTCGGGTTCATGTCTGTAAAACATTTGTAAACTAAGGTTATTCTCTAATTAAACCGAGGTCTGTGTAGTCCAGCATTTTCTTGTAAGATAAAATAATCTATAATTGCATCTATGTAATGTCAATAATGTTATCTCTAGAGCAATAGTTTTTTGGACGATATACAGGTTAGTTAGATCATCCAAAGAGATACCTATGTGTGCACACATTGGATCCACCAAATGGTTTCTTACCCCGCCTGCCGAATTAACTTTCCCTCCAATTGACGTCCGTATATGCCCAATGAAACCTTTTATTTTAGTGGCATAAAGTGAAGGGTACATATAATTCTGAATACCTGCTTACAACTATCTGTTTTGAAGTCTTCTGCACACAATTGATTTGGAACCAGTCTTCCTCTAGGCAGCTATAAGAGAAGATTTGAGTGTATTGTTGTAACAGTTCTGCGCCTTCTTTTAGTTAGTTACAAATAGCGGTTATCTACGGCACTTCTAGCTCTGGGTCTTCCACGATTGTACATTTTGGAAGATGATTCTGTTCTTAAAAATGCATTTTACAATCTATGAATTATAGAATTTCACATTATGCCATCTGACAATATAGAATATATGACTTGCACCTGTTTCTATTTGCCTAATGTCAGCCATCGTAATTCTTCAGATAAATGATATCGAGTAATCATTCTAAAATATGACTATTTGGAAATTTCCCTACGCATTATTCTATTGTAGAAATTACAGACACTTTTAAAGCTTTAAGTTTTAACTTCATGTCCTGTAGCAACTTTACAATATGTGTATCATATTCTGATACAGCATTATTTTATATCTATTGTTTAATTTTTATGAAAACTTACTAATTTTTGACTGTGTTATTTAGTTTTTTCATATTTTTCTTAACTTTTTGAAACCAGTGTAATGAATTTAATTATTCTCAAGCCAGAAAGGAATCCAGAAACTTATCATGTAAAGATTCCGAATCTTTCATACATGATATTTATTTTTTTTAGATAAGATTGAAGAAAACGAACTTCACAAGGAGTACTTTTCAAACGGGAAATATTACAGCTGTCTTCAATTGCTTTATTTCATCTTGCAGTAGAAAATACGTAATATTTATAAATTCTAAGCATAATGTTAGAAGAAAAAAATAATCACCTTAAAGTAAATAAGAAAAATACCGGATTAAAAGTATGAAATTATATTAATTTAATTTCTTGAAAATAGGGAAAAATACTTGCATAAAGATGTGATATAAAATTTCATTTCTTATAATTTCATTTTTCTGTTTTTACTGCAAAAGATTATCATCTGATCAGTAGATATTGTTTAAAAGTATCTAATGTATATATTATAAAATTATTTATTTGGTAATTCAATGCAAAATACTTTATTACTCACGAAAATTTCTTTAATGAAATGCATTTCATCTTGATCTAATTTATTTTTTTATACTATTAAATGAGATTTTTGTATTAATACACTTTACTAATAAATTTATAAGTTTTAGTTATAATTTTCAACATATTATTTTAAATTTTCTTCCAAATTTTTTTTTTTTTTTTTTTTTCTAAGTTTAAGGTTGCATTTCCTTTTGCAAAGGTGAAGGCCATTAGTTGCAAACAATCACTACATGTCTGAGCAACTGTTTGCGGTTTTATAATAGTGACGGGAGGGGAGGGGTAGAATGCGGACCTACTTGTCCAACAACTTACAACAAAAGAGAATGTTTCATTCTATGCAGTTTATTAAGTATATTCTGCATTTATAACTTAAAATACCTTTTGATACGATTTACCAGGAAAACCTTTTTTGAAATCTTTTTTTACTTGCATTTTTAAAGATATTAACACTTTTCTGATAAATCAAATACAATTTGAATACTTTTGTGATTCTATTACTGGGCATAAATTAATCAGATTTACTTCTATTTAAAATATTTTACTTTAAGTAGGGAGAAAAATGATTTGATTAAAATTTAATTTATTTGCAGTGAAGATTTTCTTGTAGAAATTGTCAATAAGAAGCGACTAATAAATTATAATAAAAAATAAATTAAATAATAATAAAAAATATTAAATAATAATAAAAAAAAACATTTATTGATGGATATACAAAAGAAAAATTTCAATAGTTAATAAAACAAATTTATTATTTGCAGTTTTTATAATGTGTATATGCCTGTAGAAACCAATTGTCTTATCTACTTTTAAATATAAAAGTATTCAATTTTTCTTCTTTTTAAATAAATAATTTGATTATTTAAAATGATTATTTAATTCTATTTCTAATTCCGTTCTGTTTATGGAAATTTGCAATCGGAAATAATTTGTTAAATAAATAAAATATTTGTGAGCAGAAAAATAAATATAAAATTTAAAATATTTTGTTAAAAGCCTGATGAAAATGGCTATATTTGATACTATTGTTTCTATTTTCAAAACTAACTAACAGGAGAAAGAAAAAAATCATATGTTTTGAATATGATTGATGTTGAATATGCTTTATGATTGAATATGATTTGATGTAAAAAAAATGCTAAACGACAGTATTAGGAACATTATAATTCCATGAAAAATTGTATTTATCACTTTTATTAAATGTAGGATAAATTAGGAATAAATAAGTATTTTTATTTAAATAAGGATGATTAATAAATACAGAAAGTTTTGCATATTATGCAATGATAAACATTTTCTGTGCGTTTTACTTTTTTAATGCACACCTTACAAATTGAATTCTGTCACGTGTTTGCGTACACCTCCACAGTACGAACCAACCTTTTCGTTGGAGAGGGAGTGGGCGGACGTCCCTCTCTCCTCCCCGGATTATCCGCGCATCCCATTCCGCGGCGTCGCCGATCTGTGTGCTCCCGGACTTCCAAGATGGCGCTGACTTCTGTTTGCCCGGTTGGACGTTGGCCATCGATCGCCAGCGATACTTTTTCCCCGATGAATGAAGTCCTCAATGGCCGGCCTTGAGGACCACTTCTGCTGTGCCCATCTCCCGTGGTGTCTACGCTAATCCCACCACTCTTTTCTGCAAGTAATTTCGAGTAGAATTTTGAGGGTGGTCCTTCTTATAATTTTATTTTTGAAGAATTTGGAAAGATTGCGCGTGGGCTGTTGTTGTGAGTTAAAGACGTGCCGTATTTTCGTTTTTGTTGTTGGTTTGTTTGTACCAGAAAAATGATTCTTTTACGATTTCATTCATGTGTTTTTAGTCTCTCAGCAGTTTGAAAATGATTCAGTGTTTTTATGAATGTTTTCACCTGTTAAAATATGAATGATTTTTTTTTTTTTTATGTGTTAGTGTAGTGTAGTGTGTAGTAACAGGTTTTTATTAATTGGTGGGTTTTTTAATTGCTTTGTGTTATTGTTTTTATTTAAAAAGAAATTGTTTATAATTTCTGTTCAATTTCTATTTGGGATGTATAAACAGATAAATTAATTTATATAAAATTAATACTTAGAAAAAAATTTGTACCAACTTGGGTGATATTTCTGTATTTATGAAAAACCGTTTCATATCTGTTTATTTTTGTAATTGGCAATATTTTTAGTTTATTCTCAGACTGCGATAATTTAATTGAATACCTTTTCTTCATTTAAAGATGTATTAATATTTTTATCAGAACAATAATATGTAAAATATATTTTAGATTAATGTTTTTTACATGAAAATTAAATATTAATGTTTTTTTATATGAATATTAATATTTACGCAAAACACCAATATTATTTAAAGAATTCACTTTTTGCACATTTTTGTTTAATAATTGCTATACTAATAGTAAAAAATGAAATAATTATTAATAAAATAAAACATAATTTAACATCCTTTTCCTGTTTATTATAATATATATTATGTATTTGTTATGCATTGAATAACTTTCTTTCTCAGTTTAATATTGTACTTATATAGATCAGTTTATTCAATTAGCGTTTTTTCCCCGCAGGTTCGCTGGGGGTCCGAAGGTTTCGTGAGATGGATGTAATTGCCCCTGGCAGAGAAAGATGCTCATAAAGGAGTATCGCATTCCACTGCCCCTCACCGTCGAGGAGTACAGAATCGCCCAGCTGTATATGATAGCTGTGAGTACTGCCTTTTTCAAACTATTATATATACTGCTGACACAATGTCTTATGTACTGCTTATCAGGTACTTTAACAATATTGTCAATTGTGGAAGAAATATTGCGTCTAATGTTTCCATTAAATTTTAAATGTATCCTCATTTTTTTTCTCACTATTTTTAATTTGGTAAATTAACTTAAATGCTATGATATAATTAAATAATAGATAAATATATGTATTATAATATACAGCATAAAATTATTCCAGTGTTCTTAGAAAAACTCTTGAAATATACATGTGTATTTGAAAATAGATTATATTGTATGCACAAAGAGATAAAAGTATGTGTGTGTGTGTTCCAGCATAATTGAAAAGTCGTAGCACTTAGCATTCTAATTTATTTCGTTGAATTAAATGTTCTTGTATTTGGTGTGCAGTTGAAAGTCTCAGGAAAAAATAGTCATTATTTACTTTTTTGACTAAACAAAAGTCGTATTTTATGTCTGTTGTCTTGGTGACTTCGTTTAAAGTTTATTTGCCATGAGAAATTTTCTTGAAATTAGAGTAGTAAATTTTGAAGTTTATGAATAAGTTATGATAATTATAAAGTTATGATAATTCAAATTTTGCTTTTTTAAAATCTTTTTATTTATGAATAGTTACTCATCATAATTTTTCTTTTACAGTTTACCAAATGAAAATTTACTCTTTTCACCGATATGCTTTCCCAATAAAATGTATCGAAATTAAAGATTTTTTTTTTTTTTTTTCATGTATTCGCATAACGGCGGGTTATATCTGCTAGTACATTTTTAAAATGATGCGTTGTACAAAAAAAAATCAATACAAATTTAATTGAAAATATTATATTTATTCACATATTTGAGGATTTATTGAAAAACAAGTTAGGGGAAAAAGTAGTGAAACAACGAATGTAAAATTAACTAATTTTATTATAACTAATTATGTAAAATTGATGCTAATATATATTAAATAACATTCATCTTGTAAAAATATATCATATGATAGATTCTTATTAAATTTTAATACATATATAAGTTTAAATTATGTATTTTATGCTATAATATATCGTTATCGAAATATTTTGTTCCATTAAGAATTAAACTTTTTTCTACTTTAAGGTAATTAATAAAATTGAATTTTTGCACTTATAATTAAGAGTACAAAAATTAAAATTGAAAAAAATATTTACCGATTTTAAACCAATTACTTTTCTAATAAGTTGAAATTTTTAAAAGTTGTATGATGTAAAAGACACACTACATTGTCTGCAAGTAATCGTAATAGGTAGAATAAAAAAAAAAAAAAAAAGCTTCATTCACTGGTATTTATGAGATTAACTGAAAAATAAAGAAATTTACAAAACTATCTAAAAAATTGTCACATCATTATAAAAAATATCATGAGACCTTATATATATTATTCTTTCGCAATCAGGTAGGCCTTCTTAATTTCATTTCATAAAAGAGATTCGAAAAATTTATCGTGGAAAATAAGCAAAATAAATAAATACTAAAATAATAATAGCAATAATAATAATAATAATTTATGTAATGTTTCATTTTTTTCACCATGCCAACGATTATTTTAAATGAACTAAATATATTAACAGTAATAGATGCAAAAATATAGATGATTTTTAATTTATTGATATAAATTACTTTTATTAAGTAAAATAAATATCCTTTATTTTGTAAGTGTGAATTAAATGATTTTTATTTATTTAATATTTTTTAAAAGAAAAAAAGCCGTCAAGAAAGCAAAGGAGCTGGAAGCGGTGTTGAAATCCTTGTTAACGAACCGTACACTGACGGTCCCGGTGGCAGCGGACAATATACCCATAAAGTCTATCACATTGGTAGTCACCTCCCAAGTAAGGTCATTTCCTTAAACTAATAGTAATTTTAATAAATGAACAATAAAAAATATTTTTAAAGTAATTTTTTAAAACTTTGGAAAATTTATTTTACAGAAAACTGTGCATTAATTATTCTCCTATTTACAGTTCATTTTTATTATTTTGATTTTTTTATAAAGTTTTTATACTAATAACACCATTTATCTAATCTTGTTTATAATTTCATGTTATTTAAAAATCTCTTATATTATATTTTTTATTGTTTCGTTTTACTTAAAACATATGCACTTTAAAATAAATACTTAATTTTTTTTTTTGTATTTCAAATAAAATACAGCATTTAAATTGATGAATATACTGCTTACATTTTTTAATTTTAATTTAATTTTATTTTTATTTATTTATTATTATTATTATTTATTTATTTTTTTTTTTTTTTTGCGCTCTGGGAACTGAAAGATTTTACTGAATTTTTTTACAAGCATAATTTTATAAGTTTTTATGATTCGTATTATTGCTTACAGTATTTTCTTTTAATAAAAATTTTAAATATTATAATTCATTAAAGGGCATACTTTGTTGAAATTATCGATATTTAATTTTAATTTTTTTATTATATATATTTTAACTGATACTGAATCGCTCATTTTTATATAAGAGATAACTGAATAGAAATATAAGAAAGAATGTGTTTAATTTACATTATGTTAAAATATCAATTAATACTTTCTAAGACTGTGTATTAAATACATAAAGTTAACTTATTTATTTTGGCAATATTTCTTACTACGAATGTGTTGTGATTGTTTCCGTTGCTGCATTAGGTTGGTTCAAAGCTCTTTTACCGAAATCTGCACTAACAGCCGAGGAAGAAGCCTGGAATGCGTATCCTTACACCAAAACTCGCTACACATCACCTTTCGTTGAGAAGTTTTTCATAGAAATCGAAACCAAGTACATTGATGATGCAGGCGTTCAGGACAATGTGTTTAATCTTTCTGGCAGTGAGATGAGAAACAGATCTGTGGGTAAGCTTTCTTTTTATATACCTTCTATGTTTTAACTCATTGATTCCTAAATTTTTATAGGGCGATACCCATTTTTTTTTTTTACAGTTAAACTATTTTAATTCATTTAATAAAATACTGAAAAGAGTCAATTTCAAAATGATAGTATGTTTATTGTATTGTGTTTAAAAGCAAATGTTGATTGTTCATTTGCAACCTGTTTTGTTTTCGACGATAATATTAAAACAAGTAATATAAAAAAAAAAAAAAAAAATTTTAAGTCAATTCCTACTTTTAAGTTGAAATTTTCCTCTTACATCTGACACCATCTATTGGCAGATACATGCAACTTAAATCTAAATAAAACTAAAATTAATTAATTAAATTTAATTACTGAATTAATATTTGAAAAACTGTATTAACATCAAGTGTCATCCACTACAAGTTTAAAATAATGTATTTGAACTTGGGTGGATGAATAAAAGTATTTTATTAATGATTGAAAATTTGAACAAGATATATGTAGGGAGAGTGTGAACTAATAGTAGGAACTGAATAAAAAACATTTTTGAATAATTATTTTTATATTTGAAGATTGACTTAATTATTAAAGAACTTATCTTTATAGTAGAGATGGGAGTTGGCCAAAAATTTTCCCACTCATTATCGGATTTTTTTATACTGACTCCTAATTCCGGATTATTTTCAATAATTTTATGTACTATGATCTTTATTAATGGATTTAGAAGCATTTGTGAAACAAATTTAATGACATTTATTGAATGTGTGTGCACAACACTATATCTTTAAAGTTGCAAAAAGTGTTATTATTATACTTTTTGCGACCTTCAAGATATACAGTATTTGCACTAACTTAACAGACATTTTTATAATCTAAATTTGCTTACAAAAAATACAAATGTCCTATAAAAATAACTGTACCAAATTAACATGTACCAAAGTATTATAGAATAGCTTAAGATAGCCAAAAAAGAAAATTGTACATCACAAAGTTGTTATATTTGTAATAATAGAATTACTTCTATAAGATCTTCTTTCATTGTTGATACAAGATAGCTTTTTATAAGCTTCTGTATTGAGAAAAAACCTCAATACTTAGTTGGTATGCTGCTAAAGTAGTGACTGTCTTTTTCTACTAGTTGTATTATTGAAGGATGAAATTGAATCGCCTCTAACATTTAATTTTAACATTAATTTCAAGAATTTTGTGAAAATCTTTTTATGAAAGAATCGGGATTTGGATTTCTAAAGCAAGCTACTCTTTGCTCCCCACTCTGATTTTGAAACCCCACCTCTGCTTTATAGAATTGTTTTGTCTGTACAATATCTATACTAGTATTAAAAAAATTTTGTGATTAGAATCAAATCGAAATTATAGTTTCTTAATCTATCTTTATAGCAATTTTGTTGTAACCATTCCAACTTAGTGCAACAAAACATTAAATAAAGGGGCATTATATAAAGTACGTATAGTGGATTTGTATTGAATCAAACTTCAATACATTAATTCTAAGAAACTTTGAAACAGAATTCTTGTGATATATTAAATTTTTTATTAAAAATAGATGGCATTATAAAATATTATACAATATATAAAATACTATACAATAGCCAGTAAGGCATTTTTTCAAATCAATGAAAGCCACTGTAGTTGAAGTAACAGGTTTTGTCTTCAAATATTTCATTTTTACAAACAATTTTAATATATTTTGCAGCATATTTTATGAGATCCAAATTATTTTTAGTGTACTTTAATTTCTTTCAAAAATATTTCTGTCAAATTTGTTTCAAAATCATGCGGTGAAAGATAAACGTCTTACATAAAAATTTGCAAGAGAGAGAGAGAAAAGGAAGGCAAGTTACCAAATTATATTTACATTTCTTTATTGAAAATGACCACTTCTAATATCTCATTTCAGATTTGATAGATGTTGTAAAAGATCAGTTGTATGGTTCTGATTATTGCCAAGAAGAAGATCCCAAATTGTTTTTGTCAACCAAAACAAACAGGGGACCTCTTCAAGATGAGTGGCTGGAAGAATATCGCACAGGAAAATTGCCACCAGGCAAATCGATCATGTGCGCTTATAAAGTGTGCAGAGTGGAGTTTCGATACTGGGGAATGCAAACAAAAATCGAAAAGTTTATCCATGATATTGGTAAGTTTACTCGTAATTTAAGATTGTAAAAAATTTTCGATGTTATTAATAGTAATTCGAAATCAAATATGAATACAATATTTTTATTCTAAGTTTATTTTTAAGAATGTCTAAATAAATAAAACAAATAATATTTAAAAAAAAAAAAAAAAAAATTTAAATCAATTCCTACTTTTTTTCACTATATTGCAGAAAAGTCCTTTACAGATAAAGTTGAAATTTTCCTCTTACGTCTGGCGCCATCTATTATTAGAGAGATGCAACTTAAATCTAAAAAAAAAAAAAACCTAAAATTAATTAATTTAATTTAATTAATGAATTAATATTTGAAAAAACTGCAGTAACATCAAATGTCATCCACTACAAGTTCAAAAAATGTATGTGAACTTGAGTAGATGAATAAAAGTATTTTATTAACAATTGAAAATTTGAACAAGATATATATAGGGAGTGTGTGAACTAATAGTAGAAGTTGAAAAAAAAAGATTGTTTTTATGTTCATAATATTTTTCACTAAAATGGGCAATTGTTTTAGGATATTGTAATTGATATTGCCAAAAATTTTAAATATTGAAAACAGTGTAATTGTTATCGTCCACAGTTACGGAAGCACTAATACAATTATATTTATCCTTTAGATTATAAAAAACACAGCAATAAATAATTTTTGCAAATAAATTTGATATTCTAATCAATGCAATGAATAAATTTCATTGGTTTTGTTAATCAAAAAAACTTGATGTCAGATAGCTTAATTAAAAACCCCACAGAGAATGATAATTGATAAGGAATCAAAATGTCAAAAAGAATGAAATTGTTTATATATAGGCTAATTGATAAACTATAATTGGTTTAAGTCTTGAAGGTTGATATATACATTTATTATACATTTTTTTCTTTTATGTATTGATTTTTGATATTGACTATTTGTTAAATTTGAGAAGTGATTGATATGAAATTTTTCTGATTGTAATAAATTTTAAAATATCTGATTTTTAGAAATTTAAATATACAGAGAGTGATCAGAATAATTTGATAATTGTTCATTCTCACTGAGAAATAATTAACTTTCATTTCTTCTAAAAATCAAATCAAAAAATTCAGATCAAACCAAATGTTTATTATTTAACCAGTATTTTGTTTTTCTCTAAGAAACTATTGAATTGAAAAACAACAACTAATATTTATCTGTTATATTTTTAAGCATAATAATAATAAAATATATTAAATAAAAATACCCATAATTTATTCATTAACATAACTGGCTCGACAGACCGTTGTGGGCTTTGGCTTTCTTTAAAAGATCCAGCCAGGCTGTTCTCCTCTTGGCCGTGGACCTCCAGTTTTTGATCTTAATAACATTAAAAACAGTAGACCCATCTCTTTTTCGGTCTTCTCCTTGGTCGTTGTTCAAGGGATTGCATTGAAAACTTTCAAAGCAATAATCTCTATCACTTTCCATCCTCATGAGATGATCGGCCCATATCTTTAATAAATTTTAAAATGTTAATATCTCTAAAAATTTTGTAAAGTTCAAAATTGTATTCTCTTCTCCGATTTCCATTATCATTGATACCACCAAAAATAGTTCGTAATACTTTTCTTTCAAAGATTGCCAACATTTTCTCTTCTCTTGCTGTTAGCGACCAAGTTTCAGACGCATATGTTAATACTAGTCTTATGAGAGCTTTGTACAGTAAAATTTTAATTCTTCTTTTAATCAGGCCATAATTTAATCGATACACAATTTTATTACTTTTTATTTTAACTTTTTTTAATCCAAATGTTGTTGGAAAATTCATTAATAATATAATCAAAAATTTATTTTTAAGCTTTACGGAAAACTATGCTTCGTGCCCATAGACAAGCTTGGGCATGGCAAGATGAGTGGCATGGACTTACCATGGATGACATCCGGCAGTTGGAGAGAGAAACCCAAGAAGAGCTTGCTAAAAAAATGTGCAATGAAGAAGAAGCTCAGCCTTCGGTACATCCTAGTCCTTCTGCTCTGTCAGGGCAGGAAGTGGATTTAACAGCTATTGATAAAGATAAAGACAATGATAATTGTGTTTGTCTGGAAGGCAGTCCGTCGCCCAATAGACCAAAGAGGTTGCGAAATCTATCAGTTGCAAATGTTGGAGCCGAAAATGTTGGGGACGACGGGAGGCAGAAGTTGTGGTCTAGAAGTGGTTCCAGGACAGCTCTTTGCTCTCCTAGTAAGTATATGAGTTTAAATAAATTGATAAATCATGTGAGAATAATTTAATATTTTTAATCCCTAAATCTAAAATATAATGAATAAATATTATTTGAAATACATTAAAAGGGGATGCTAAATAAATACAAAAATTTAAAAAGTATGCCTGACGAAAACTGCCAAATATGGATAACTACTGTGATTTCAAACTATGCGATTTTTTTGCGATTTAAAATTAATGCTACCGGATAATACACTAAAAATTTGTAAAAAAAAAAAACAAACCAAAAAAACCATTTGTAAAAAAGGCAATTTTTTAAAAATTATTATGTAAAAATTATCAAAATCGATAGATGGCAATTTGAGAAAAAATATGAAGTCGTTTGCTGATTACATCTTCTGAAAGAATAAAATAAGCTAAAATAAACTATGTATCTCCGATTTTAGAAACATACGCACGTTGTGTTGATAGAGAAATGTTTTATATGCATTTTAATACCATGCCGAGAGGGTTACATTTACCAAAAAAATTGAACAATTCAAAATAATAGGTTTTAAAGATGCTGGTTACAGTGGTGCTGAAATGACATGAAAAATTGGAAGATCAAAGGCTGAGTGAACCGTTTTCTCCTTAATACAAAGGCCAAATATAATTTCTCTGAGGCAAGAGAGGCAGATATAAAAGGCTTGCTAGCAAGCTAATACTGTCTTTTTCTCTCAAATCAAAGATGAGATGCAGTTGCCCTGCACCAACTGAATAATAAGAAATGCACTGCATAGAAATCCTAATGTTTTATACAAGAAGTTGAAACAGAAGATCAAACAGCTTAGGATGGAACAATTAAATTAAACAAAGAATAGTTATACTACTACTACAACACATCACTGTGCTTTAAAGTTGAGTTGCCCATTTTACAGTTTAGGAATGATGTGGGTGAGAAGAAGTCCGATTGAGCTCTGAGACGCTCTACGGTCATAGGAAACCGGGAACTATGGCCAAAGTGGATTCCGAACACCACTACAAACATCCATGGCACCGCCGGGATTTCGAACCCGATACCTGTGGTACCGAGAGCCAGAGCGCTAGCCACTCGGCCATCAGGCCCCAACGAATAGTTATACAAAAAAATAGCAATTTTTATTATTTTGCAGTCGATGGTTCTGACGATGTGGCTAAATTTTGTTTGCCGCAGCTTGGCCAAAACTGGTCTTTGTGACATTAAACCTCACCAACCGCCCAACCTGATGTTGTTGTTACCCGTTTCAAGGGGTATGGGGAGGGGAATAGAAGATCTTATTACCTTTAAAAAATTATATCAACATTGATCAAGATTGTAAAACTTTATATTTAAATAAAAATATATGACAACTTTATTAATTTGTGCAGTATAAATAATACTGTTTTGTCATATTTAAATATGTTTAACTCTATTTACATCAGTGTTTTATTGTAGAAATAAATTGATTATAGAGTTACCATGGGAATTGGGTTTTAAGATTCCAAATTTCGGCTGTGAACTTTATGTAATAAAAAAGATATTTTTAAATCAAGAGAGTTGGGAATATTTGATGTGGAAATTCCTTTTTCTTGCAACTAGGGCAATTTTTTTTTTTTTTTTTTTTTTTTTTTTAAAGTAGAAATGTAAAATTTTTTTCATTCTTCAGCACAATCCATTTCTAAGCTGAGGCAGAACCAAATATTTGGAAGATGCAAAACTTGTTTATTTATTAATAGAAAAGTTAGCTTAGAATTATTAATTAAATTTGATATTTAAAAGAAAATGCTGTTTACTCTAAACGAAAGTAATAACCAAAGTGATAACGATAAATAAAAGAGTTCTTTAAAAAAAACGTAAATATTTCAGGTGGTAGCTCAAATGCTAGCTTCGATCTTCAGATTGCTAATTGGAGAATGGAAAGCATAGTGAGAGATTCCGAAACCAGTTCAGATGAAGAATTTTTTGATGCTGAAGGTAATATTTTTATAGCCTTTTCTGTGCAATATTAAAATCTGCATGCTTTTTTCATGTTAATTTTCGTTGTGACATATTTCAGAAAATGTTGTTGAAGCTTTAACTTTGGCAAGATGGAGCTCTGTCGATTTGATTCCTGACGATGAGGATAAAGATCAAAGTACCCCAGAACCTCCTGATTTTAGAGATGGTATGTTTTCATGTCAACATTTTATTTTATTCTCTTCATACAATAGTAATTTTGATTGTTAGTAATATTGTCTAATTCCAATTAAATTATAAGAACCAAATACATCAATTATAATCAATGAATCAACAATTAATTATTTTATATGTTGATTCATTGAATCATTGATTAAAATTGAACATTTTTTTCTAAAACAAATTTTAATATAGTGCAAAAATATATTTAATGTTAAGCAATAAAAATAATGAAACATTGACTTTAAATAATCATATTTGTAAAGGAATAATCTAACTTTTTTTCCTTTAAAGTGATAAAAAAGGCAATTCAATAACGAACTTCCATTTTCTATAGAAATCTGAGTCCTTTTAAAATAATTTTAGTACTCCATAACATCTTATCTACTAATATTTAAAAAGTGTGAATATAGTGCATGGTATTTGATTTTTTAAAATTCTTAATTTGATTACTTTTTTAATTCTAGTATGATGTTAAAAAAATATTATTTTTCTTGTTTAATAGAAAATGGAGTACAAAAATAATTTATACATAAAATTTCTGATAATTTCAATATCTAAAGAATTGTGTAAGAAAATGAAATTCTAATTTAAAAATTCATTTAATTATGTGTCTTCTTTTTAATAGTACTTTAAGTATTTGTTATATTTTCATGACTAATATACAACTTAAGTATTTATATAGAATTATATTTTTCAGTTTTGTATTTGCAAACTAAGGTAAATGAAATTTTATAATTAAGACATATTGCTCATTTGATATATATATATATATATATATATATTATATTGAAAATTAATGAAGATAAATTTATTTGTATACACACTCCATTATAAATGTTTCATAAAAAATACCCTACTTCTTGATAATGGGTATTTGTTTCTTTTAAAATGTATTTATATTTCATTTCTAAATATAATTTTGTATTTAATAACGTTTCCACGTATCTTTTCTTCAATTACTTAATTTTCTGCCTTTAATCTGTTGCGGCATATAATCCACCATTGATGTGCACTTGAATAGTTGCTTTCTTTGACTTTCCTTTTATGTATAAATTTTCGTTTTAAATGGGGAGTAGAGATATTAAACTAGAATAACATTTTTTCAAACTTGGTATTTTAGATGCCAAAATAATATTTAAAAATAAAATTATATATTACACATAGTGAAAATCATTTATAAGATACATGTAGGAAAATGCAGTTATAAAAGAGTATTTACCAGAAAATTTCATGAAAATATAACTAAGTATAGGTAAAATAAACAAATGCTCCTTGTGATTAGTGTATGTACAATTGAAATAAATATTGAAACTTAAAATCTATAATTATTCGATTTTGAATAGAACAAATTTAAAATAAATTGTAATCGTTTAATTTATTAGAGGATGGAAACTTCGGTAAAATTAGAGATATTAACACAGTTAATTAAATTAAGTAACTCAGTAAAATTAGTCAGTGCAAGAGTTCTATTAATTATCTTCGAAAGGAAAGCATTTTTAAGTTGGGCCTTTTTAGAAGTTATTTTTTATCGTTATTTAGACACACACACCTTCGACACAAGACTTTTAATTGTATGCAGTGACTAATAATGTGCACACTGAAAAGTTTTTTTCTCTTTATCGAGATTATAAGCAGAAAATACGAGTTTGACATTAAAATACAAAATATTTGCTAATGATAAAATTGATGTATTTGGATTCTTTCTTGAAATGCCTTCTGTATATATTCATGTCTGAAAGGACACACATACAGCATACAGCATTTATACAGCACATTTCTATTCAAGAAGTGAAAATGTATTATCATAGATTATATTAAAAATACATTTTTAATTATGTCTGATAATTATTTTTTAACTTTTTAAAATTAATATGATGGCAGTTTTGTTCATAATCAAAGAAAGGTATCCAATAAACTTAATGTTGGTAAAATGTATAGTTTATGAAATTGAAGTATTCTGCTTATTAGTCATATCAGAGTCAAAAATATATTTTATTTTCATTAGCCTTATTTATTATGTTATTGTATGAATAAAAGATTCTTAATCATAGTAAATAGAATTTAATTGTTTCAGAAAATATCTTTTGCTGGCTATTACTATCTTTCAGAACTATTTAAATACTAATAATATATCAGCATTTAAATATGAAAGTTCTTTAATTGAATGATCTACATAACTACTTTTGAATCAGACATATTTTTTCCTTCAGAATTATGACTTTTAGCTTCTAATTGTTCAAAAACCAATTAAATAAATACTGTAAAAACCGAATTATTTATAGACATATAAAACAAATTAAATAATTATTGTAAAATGAATTCAGTATCCTAAATATGATTCAAATCGTCTACCTTTCATTAAAGTAACTGATTTATAAAATAAACAAATTTTTATACTGTATCTTTCAATTTGTTTTCAATAAATTATTTTTCTTATATTTCAGACAGCATATTTTCTAATTCTTATATCAAGAAAGTTCAGAACGAGCATGCTCATGTTCGTCCACCAAGTGTTGGGTCTGCTTGTCCTGCTACTCGCACCAGCTTAGATACATCTTTACCTTCAACCCCTACTGCCTCACCTGCTCATCAATCTTCATGCACCACTACTGTCCTAGCTCTAGTCATGCATGCTGGCAGTGTATTAGATTCTGGTATTGAACCCACAGCCAACAAGAAAACTGACGTTCATACATTTGCAGGCTCTTTTGAGGCCGTTATGAGGCAGCATTATCCTGCTCTTTTAGGACATTTGAGTGTTCGTTTAGTGTCCTGTGCCGCTGTGTGTTCTGAAGCTCTTGCTGTTTTTATCCAAGTAAGTTTATATTTAAATGATTGATGTAAAAGGAATTTTTTCAAAATAATAGTTTTATAGTTTCAAATAATTTAATTTTATTTGAAATAATATAATTACGTCTAAGATCAAACAATGTAGAATTTTAAATCTTGCCCCTTTCCAACAAATTTCTTAATTTTTTTGTCCTGATTTCTATGTTCAAATTAAGTTAAAAGGATTCTTAATGTTATTTGAATACAACTAAGTAAATAGAATAAAAATTTTATAATTATATTAGTCATAGAGGGTTATGGTGTTTATATAGTCTTTTTTTAATTACTCTATAATAATTTTTATTATATTTATTGTTGAAGTCTTCATAACATTCAGCAAGTAAAATCAAAAATTGAAGATATGTGAAAGACAAATAATTCCATCCAGTATTAATTCTCTGTAATTTTTTAAGTGGAACTTGGAAAAGTTTTTATATATATCATATGTTTCTTTATATATGTTTAATTTTAGGTAGTTTTGAATACATTTAATTTTTAATGAAATGAAATACATTTAATTTTTTTTTTTTTTTTTTTTTTTTGTAGTCTTGTAAATTTATAATTTATAGTTCTAAATTGTTTGCATTGAAATAAATATCTTATTTTATTTTAAAAATAAAGTTATTTAATTATACATTTTGTAGTAAATTTATTCTAATTCTTGTAAAATCTCATTAATTTTATGCTATCTGTTAAAATTTATTTGTAGCTTAGGTTCCCGTACAGTTTTCAGTCATCTCCTTCAGCAGTAGAAGTAATATATCACTCATATGATTCTATACCACTTGGAGCACTACCCTTATTTGCTATATCCTCTCCAGAATATCAAGAGAATGTTACTGCTGTTATAACTGCTGCTAATGAAGTATATAAAGAATTTCTCCAATCCGATGAAGGAATAGGATTTAATGGCCAGGTTAGTCAATGATTTTTAAATCAAACATTTATCTGTAAATATTTCCCTTGGATTTTTACAGTTATATATATAATAGGCATAATACTAATTATTGAAAAATATATTAAATAATGCAATATATTATATATTACTGCATTATTTAATCTATTTTTCAATAATTAGTATTATACCCATAATGCCATAAAAACTTATTTGTTGTAAAAATTTCAATAATATGCATATTGCAGTTTTGAAGTTTTTCTTTATTTAGTTGGGCAGTGTTTATTGATATTATAATTAGTCTCAAAAAGTGCCTCAAACATTAAAAATTTTTTATAATGATTTAAAAAGATATCTTTTATTGTTAGAAGTTAATACTTTTTATTGTACACAGTAATATTTTATTTATTTTTTTAATGCATAATGACTAGTATATATTTTTAAATTTCAGATTATATGAATATATTTACAAATATAAGTATTTAATTAACAAAAATTTTTTTCAGGTAATTATTGTGGCTGACAGTGTTGCTTCGTTAATGGCATATGATGCCTTGTGCCGTAATGCTCGCTATGAAGGACGTTTTGGAAGTGAAACCAGTATTAATGATCCTGACGCTGTACAGAATCAGCCATTATCAGCTCGCAGTAATCCTTTGATATCAATTAGTGATGGAGGTTCTGTAGATGAAGGTGTATCAATGGATACTAGACCACATCGGCAAAGTAGTCAAAATGCCAAAATTTATCGTAAATCACATTCTCATCCCCAAGAATCAGAACCACCCCATTGTGATGATAATATTCAGTAAATATTTTTTTTAATTATTTCCATTCATTATATTATTAAATGTTTTCATCCATTTTGATTATAAACTGCTTTTTGATGCTGCACAGAATAAACAGAATCAACTAGCAGATTAATAATTTTAGAATTAAATTAGCATGAATATAAAACTTTATTGTATAATTTTATTTATGCATATATTCAAAAAGAATCGCCTTCTAATTATTCAATTGGATACAATCTCTAAAGTAATAAAATGCTGTGATGTATTATATGTTTTTAAATAAAATTATACTAAATTATTATATTTTTAAAAACTTTATAACCAAATATAAAATTTGTTTTGATTTAAAAAAAACACTTGTGCTAAAAACATTTTTCTACTTTTATTTTATAGAGTCAATCGTTTATTATCAGCACCAAATACCAGACGCCATAGTTCTGCTTCTAACGATCAAAGTTCTCATCTAAAGTTAGAATTTGAAGTGAGTGATTTCTTCATGTTTGGGAGCCCATTAGGTACAGTTCTTGCTTACAGAAAAATGCTGACTTTTGATGACAAGAGCAGTGAGTAGCAATTGTGTGCTTACTTACTATTGATTATACTGTTATTAAATTACATTAAAAAACCTGTTTTACCAAATATTTTTTAAGGAAAATTCCTAGAATCTTTTTTTCCTATTTTATTCTTTGTTATGCTTGATTTTTATAAAAGATAGATTTGTATGCTATAAATTTTTAAAGATTGACATAATAATTAATTTGTTATATGTTCAATTATGTTTACATTTTACAGGAACTTGTAAGAAAGAATTTTGTTAATATATATTTTTTATTTAGGTCCTCCTCCACGACCGTCCTGTAGTCAAGTCTACAATTTATTCCACCCAACAAATCCATGTGCATCTCGTATTGAACCGCTGTTGAGTGCGCGTTTCTCCCAACTATCACCCATTAATATTCCTCGATACCAAAAATATCCTCTTGGAGATGGTCAGCCTTTACATTTATGTGAGTATAAGTTCTTAAACTTATATTTAAATTAATACTGGTGTTTAAATATTTTAATTTGATATGTAATGCAGTGAAGATTACGTTAGTTGTATTTGTTATATTTCGATTATATTTGTTTTACTATGACATTTTTGCTTAATTTTAACATTGTTTTTCATTTATAAATAATTGCATGAAAAACTATTCCTTGTAAAAATTTAATTAATTGATTCAATTTTCATATAAAGATTACATTGGAATAATTACATTTAAAATTATTTTATTATAAATTTACTTAACTTAGAGTTTTTAGTTATTTTTTTTTTTTAATTTCACTCAATTATTATCGAAGATTGTTAAATTACTGCCCGTTCCATTTTTTTACTTATATTTTCAGAATTTCTAGATATACAAGAAAAATTTAATGTTATAATTATTATTCAAATTAAGTTTATTTTTAATTATTTTCTTCTAAGGACTGTGTATACATCTGTTATGTAAACATCTACTGTAAACTTATAAAAACTAAAAACTTAATAAATAAACATTAGTGTTTTTTTTTATTATTATTTTATATGACCAATCTAAAATCTAAGTATAAATTCAAAATTCCCTGAATTACTACTACTGTGCATAAACAAGAACAAATAACAATATGATGTTAGAATCTCTGTGAGTGAATATTTATGTAAAGTCTTTTTAAATGTTTTTAAGCATATATCTATCACTTAAAAAGAGATTTATTTAAATATATTATTACAAATTAAACTCTCCAATCCATATAGAATATACAAATAATTGGAAAATAAAAATCATTGATATGATGCTTTCTTACAGATAAGAAATTTTGTAGTTTTATATCACAATATTAACAGTGATTGAAATTTTCAGAAATAGATTAAAGGTATTTATAATTAAAAAATGAATTTTTGTTTTATAACAGTAATATTATTGTTCTAATCAGGTGCAGTGTACTGAACTAAAAACCAAATTTACTATCAGATTTCTGATCATTAGCGTATAATCATGCAGATATCTTCTCATACTCATTTCTGTTTTCTATCTTGGGCACCACTGGTACAGTTACCATGTTTCCTTTTCATCATAGGAAGTAAAGGATACTTTTAATATAGAAATGTTTACTGGCCTTAGGGTACTTTTCTTGAATAATGACCAACATCATAGTGATATTTAGTATTTCTCTTGCAAAGCATCACTTAATTTATGATTATGTGCAGTTTGCAGTATTCCAATTTATAATAAAATCATCTTTCAAAATCTTAATAATGACTTACATTTAATATTTTATTATATTTATCTATTTTTAATATTTGTTTGTTTTTTTTTTTACATTAGTGGAGTATATCCAGACTAATCCACATCTTTTCATGGGAAAATCTATGATTATTATCGAATCTGAAAATTAGAAACTAATGTAACTGGTACAATATTCTGGAATGTAAGAACATAATTTATACATACAGTTATATGTATGTATAATTTATAGTAAATATTAACAATGAATTAATTTTTTCAGCATTGAATGTATGTTCCTCTTCATAGATAATGTAAATGCATGAACTGCTTCATTTTCACATTTCTTGGTTTCTATCAATGATATATTTATGTCACTCAAATGATATTTCTAAAAGTGATTTTTTTATAGTAACTCAAAATGATTTGGGAGTCGTAAAACAGAATAGATTATGCTCTTTATTGTCAGAGGGTCCACCTCTAATTCCTACTAATGCCCTTCCATGGCCCTGTACTGGTTAGAAATTTGAGATCAAATGATGTTATTGCTTTTATTTTGAGACAATTGAATCTAAATAATACTTTCAGAAATAATTATATATAATGCCTTCTTGAATAAAATAATAGTGGTTTTATCTATTTCACACCTGTGATCGTGAAGTTGATGTTGAGAATGTTTTAAATGAAAATATTCAAACTTAATATTATTGTATATATATAATTATAAATATAGATTTTATTTAAATTTTATTAATAAATACAATAAGGAAGTCCTACTTTTACCATCACTGAGCATCTTGAAAATTATGTTATAATGTCTCAAATATTAATAATGGTATTTTTTTTCAAAAAATAAGTTAAACTAAAATTAATTAAGCTAATAATTAGCTAAATTTAAATTAGCTAATATTTCAGAAAAAACTAAAAGGAAATAATCTATAGACAAATGAAAATAGCTTACTTATTTTGGTGTGAAATTCGTTTTATAAACTTTCTTTCATTTATTCTAGATATATAATTCACAATTATTATTCTGAGATTTTCTTGTATACTTTTACTAACTTTGTATTTTACACATACATTATCATGAAAAAGATTCACTAAAATAGTTTCTTGTGAATTCTTGTAAATGATATTCTTTTCAGGTTCAAAATAAATGATATTTAATATAATAAAGAATTTAGTTACGGTGTTCAATAATTGCAATAAATTATTACACCGGCCTACTTCTCATCTCAAATATTGTCCAAATGTTTTTAAGCTATTTTAAATTAACAAAATGTAGTTCAAATTTCATCATTTTTGTATCCAACAGAATTTTTTATCAATATCACTTTCCATATATTTTATCAAATGTCATACCAAAATACTATTTGCTGTTGTTTTTGAAGATTCACCACTTGGAATATTTATTCTCAAATTTCGAGTATTTTCCTCTTTTTTAATTTCTGTTTATTTAATAGTTACGACTTGATTTGAATAAGAATTGTATTTGAGATGTATGCTCACATAAGCTCACTCTTAATTGCTCCGAATGCTAACTACAAATAAGACACTATAATTGATGATAATATAAAATCTCTGTAAAAAAAATGTAAGGACCTCAAATTCATGAATCCTTGATAGTCTATCATGTGTGATAATCTCATCATTGAGCTCAAAGTACTGAATCCTTGATAGTCTATCATAGTAATACAAATAATCTCATATTGGAAGCTTTAGACATGATTTTGGATGAAAGAAATCTAAGTGGTGACTCTGGCAGCTAAGCAAGAAAAAAGCAGAGATAAGGAAAATTAAAATGAGATATGATTACAGTGAGGAAAGCGTTGATTAGTTAGATCTAGCACTAGAGGGAATTCTAAGATTAGAAGCTTTGTAACATAATACAAACTAAGAAGCTATATGAAATATTCGAGTTCCCAGTTTCTTCTCAGAAGTTTACAAGACATTTCATAAGCCTAGAAGTATTGAACTCACATCTTTGAATTCAGCTTCCTCAATGGACGAGGTCCAAGAACAAGTTAATTAACCAGTACTTTGTACACAGAAGGCACTCTACGGCTTGTTTGCTTTTTAGATATTCATCTTTCGTACTTTTTCTGAACAAAATACAGGAAATGATTCTTACAGAAAAGAGAGGCTTCTGCTTTTCAAGCACCTCTCTTTTTGATAATTGTTGAGTTTTCTGAAAAACATTAGCACTGTTAGTTTAGTTCATAGTTATTTCGACTTTTATAATATAAAGATAAAAGTAGTGCCAACTTTTAATTTAAATGAAAATCCTCACTTTGTAGTATGATATAATCTCAGGCTTCAATAAGAAACAAACTAAGTTGGATTTTTGGGCTAGAAAATTTTCTTTCTTCGGCTTTTCTTGGTTTAATGCAATTGTTTTGTAACGGTATTGTGCTTCATGCAATTGGCACATTCAAAGAATTTGAGCTGCAGGCGCAAGTCTGTTGTTGGATAATGCGCTGTGAGAGATTCACAACAACTGGATTTTACAATTCATGTTTGGGTATTATTATGCATACTCACTTGAAACATTTTTGACTCTGGTGTATTTGAAATATAAGTAAATAAGAAGAATTTTTACTGAAATAAAAAAAAGTCAACAGAAAATATACCACTGGCCCGGATGATGTATAATAATTGTTAACGAACTTATCACAACCACTCTGTTATTATATGCCAATTTAAAAGAAGTACAGAAAATTCTAATAAATGATTATCTGGAATTTAAATTAGGGAGTTTTATTTATTACAAAATATATATTTTCATCTAACCCAAGTCTGTCCCATGGAATTCACAGTATGGGCTCACACAGTTGGTTTTATTTATAATTTAAATCTCACTTACAAAGTATTTTTCATGTTTTAGCATGTATTA